>QXEO01000155.1:0-94805 GCA_007115705.1 Dactylis glomerata | reverse complement strand
CTCTAACAATGAAGCTTCTACTTCCTCTAGTACTTGTGTTGGTACTAACCATGTAGAGGAATCGAAGAGCTCAAGGCCCAAGTCTCTTCTTGAAGAAAGACTTGGTAAAGAGTCATGAAGGGAAATCCAAACTTGACAATATGTTGAGTGTGCAAAAATCCCCCAATGATAAGAGTGGACTTGGGTTCATCTCCAACAACAAGAAGAAGTCCAAGGTTAACAAGAATAAGAAGGGCCAAGGTCAAATCAAGATCCGGCCAAGATTGTTTGCTTCAAGTGCAAAAGTGAAGGGCACCATGTTAGATCTTGCCCTTTGAAGATGAAGGCACTAGTTGAGAAGCAACAGGGAAGCGGCCTCAAGTTCAAGGCCATGCTCAACCTAGTGTTGAAGAAAGGTCACTTCCCAAGAAGAATCAAGCTAATGCTCCCATTGTGGAGAAATCAAGTGAGAAGAAGGTGAAGAAAAGAACATGCTACATATGCCGTGAAAAGGGTCATCTATCTTCTTCATGCACTATGGGTAACTCATCCAACCCTATCATAATGATGATGCTTATTCACTTTGCAAGGATAAGGTTGGCAATGTGTTTGCCAAATATGTTGGCTCTCAAAGTGGTGTCAAGAAAAGAACCATTTGGGTTGCCAAAGCCTATTGTGACTAACCTCTTAGGACCCAACTTGGTTGGGGACCAACAAGCCAAAACTTGATCAATAGGTGTTTAATGGAGGGCATTGGAGACTTGTCTATATCATGAAGAATTGAGGGATCTTCATCAATATATTGTCTTAAGTCAAGTCAATTGGATTATCTTTTCATATCATATATCCAATGTTCCTCTTTGCGGTAACATGTACTCAACTTATCTACTATTGAAAGTTACTTGCCCCTTTGCATGTGTTTGGGTTTGTTCCATTACATGTGGTGGTATATGTTGTGCTACCTACTTGTTTTATTTTGATTAATCAAGTATGTGCTTGTTGGTTGCACACCTTGTACGTGTGTTCTTGTTGAGCCTTTTTGCATATTGTTTGTATCTTGTTGGCTCTTGTGAGAGATTAATGGATCATCCCATCTTGGGGGAGTGATATGCTTTGGCATTTCACAACCCTAAAAATGTGTGTACATGAGGAATACCACTTAGTGTTTATAATTTTAAATTATCTAGTCTCTATGTGGTATGTCATGCTCATGAGAAATTCAAATTCTATAATGTCCATTAATCATCTCATGTTGGATTTTATTTGCCTCTTGCGGAATAATGCTTTATCACATTATGGGGGAGTGATATGCTTTGTGCATACTACAAACCAATAAAATGTGTATATTTGAGGTTGTGTCACATAGTGTTGATATTGCAAATTATCTTGTTTCTATGTGACATGTTTGCTCAAACAAGTTTCAATTTTCCAAATTGTTTTATTTCTCTTGCTTTGGATCTTGTTTGTGAGATACTTCTTGGTAGGGTTTTCCTAAAATGTGGAATTCTACATCAAAGTTGGAAAACCATTTGCTTCAAGTTATCCTAATCATTGCTTTGCGTGATTGTTTAACTATTTGAGTCTATCAAGAATATCTTCTTTAGCATGGTGTTTAATTCTTATCCTTGTCATATGCTTCTTTGTTGTGAAGATGATCTTGGATTATGTGTAAAATGCCACAAGAAATTTTTAACTCCAAATACCTCTTGTCCTTGGACAATTGGTACTTTATCATGTGGTATATATATATTGATCATTTTTTTTATTGGCTATTGTTTTAATTTCCTTACCTCTTGCCAAGAATTGTATTTGTTTTAAATTCCCATTGTCTTCCTTGACTTTTGTGTTTCCATTTGATTTTGTTGAACTTGTTTTGTGTTATTAATGTAGGTAGAGATAATGATCCCATTTTGTGTGCATTTTGTATTCAAATGCAAAATCATAAATAATGCACTAATCTTGGGGAGCTCTCCTATATTTGCTATAACATACTCTTATGGCTATTTCAATTGGTTTGGTTATTGTTGGAAGATAAATCTTTTCTTTTTGGTACTTAGTGTGCCATCATAAAAAGAGTGGAGAGTTTGGTTTGTTTGTTTGAACCTTGCTCTCTTTGGGAGAATGGCTATCTCTTTTCTTGTTTTTGCTTCATATTCTTAAAATGAGATAAGTCTTTGGGCTTGTGTGTTTTAGTGATCCTTTATGCTCATTGGCGTTTGCTTTGTTCACTTGGTGGACCTTGGAGTCAATCTTATGTTGAGTTGATTCTTTGGTATAATTTGGATAACCTTTAGTTCTTCACACCTTTGTGTGAATTCTTGGTCTTCTTGGTGTTTTGTCCAAATTGTATCTCTTTTGTCTCTTGAAAGTCTTGTGCATGCATATTTACTAAATGTATACTCTATGACATGCTTTGCTTTCTTTGATCCAATATATAGGGTAAACTCCAATAAATCCTAAATCGGCTAAGATGTGCATGAAATTCAAGTTCATAACTATATGCACATATTTATGTGGAGCTTGTCCTATATATTGTAGTGTCTCTAACTACTTCGGACCCAATGAGTTTGGGGACTATTTGTACTTGAATTTGTTTTAGGTACATGGGAGATATATTGGTGCTTGTCTCAATAATTAGTTTGAAGCGGTGACTAGTTGATAATTTGTGGCAAGCTAGGATTATTGAAGAACTCCTATCTACTACATCCTTCCAATGATATCTCGGTAACAAGTATCTTATTCATGCATACTTTTATAGCATCTAACCTCGTGTGGGTCATTTTATGGCATGAAAATCGTTATTTGCAAGGATCTTAATGGAACCTCTCTATTGTAAATGTGTGTAATTTGAGATGAGTGCATATTTTTGGGGAATATATAAAATCATGCTCATGATTCACCTTTCCCAAATATGTCTATCTAGCAATTTTATTGCATATCAATTCCTCAAGTTCCTCACATGTGCAATATTGATGAAAGTGCAAATTTAGTTCTTTCTTTTGGTATACTTATTTGTGATACTTGTTGCTTTTCTCAAAACATCCCAACTATCTTCTTTCCCTTGTTGATATTTGTGATGTCTTTGACTTGTTTGTGGTTGAAGTTCTTCAATATGCAATAAGATAAATTGAGCCTTTGGCCATACTTTAAAAGGTAAAAATCTCATTGGTATATTGCATGAACTTGTTTGGATATCATGTTCTATTCTTTGTATCTATTTTATGTGTACATGTTTCTTTGTGATAATTATCTTTGTGATGTTGTCTACTTAGAAACTTATACACATGAGAGATGATATCTCCTTATTTGATATCTTTTCAAACCTTGTGTGTTGGGATGGAATGCTAAGCAATATCATTCATTGAGGACTATGTGGATGCTCTATGTACATCTTTGTACTAGTCTTATAATATGCTTTGTCATTCCTATCACACATTCCTTTGGTTGAGCCGTTTAATATGTCGGTTCCTTATTTGTTGCTCAACCATTTCCGTGATGCAAGTGTTAAGCTTGATTTCTTCTCTATGGTCTCTTGCTAATGGTTCCTTTTAAATGGTTTTGAGGGAGTGAGGATTCCATGTTGTGCAAATTGTATTCAAATGCAAACATTCTATCTTGTGCATGTACCTTGGGGAGCTTCCTCATTCCATTTTAAAGCACCATTTTGTGGTTATCATAGTATTTGATGTCACTTGGTATCATGATGTTTTGAATAATATCGAGGGAGTGATGATTCCATGTTTGTGCACCTTATACTTTAATTCAAATGGAATATGTTGTGCACAAACCTTGGGAAGCTTCTTCATATTATTTAGAGCATTGTTTTGGTCTTCTCATAATATCTTTATTTGATTCGCTATTTGGATCTTTTGATTGCTATCTTCATTTGTTGGAAGTTTAACCATCATGTCATCCTATTTTGTTTGCAATCTTTGATCCTCAATATAGTTTGATTTCCTCCAAATTTTTGTCCTTGAATTTGTGCATGTGTTTTCATTTTTTTTGTGCCATGCACACCTTGAGGAGGAACTCTCACTATATTGGCCTTCTAAGCCTTTCCGCCCATTTTGGCAATGGATGCCAATGGGGGAGAAGTTTCGAGGGTTTGAAGGGAATTGGGTTTCATGCTTTTGTTTTGTTCTTCAGCATTTACCTTGCATGCTTTGCATGGTTGAGTATATATAGTGGAAACTCCACCAACAACATTGGTTGGCAATATATGCAATGAAATTCAAGTTCATTCACACGTGCATAGATTGTGGGGGAGTTTGCTCTATATATGATGGTTCTACTAACATCACATACTTTTGTAGTATTTTCATGTTAGTGTAATCATCTTAGTCCTTTAAATTCATTATATAAACCCTCTCAAAGAGATTGTCATCAATTACCAAAATGGGGGAGATTGAAAGAGCATGTGCCCCCATGTGTGGTTTTGGTAATTAATGACAATCCCTATGGACTAATGTTTGCATCTAGTTATATTTGTAGGACTTGTCCGTAGACAACTCTTGAGCCATATGTTGGTTTCAAGGTTGTAAGAAGATGCATATAAAGAAGATTATGTGATGACCAAGGTGTTATTCAAGGAGTGATCCGAAGATTGGTCATAAGGGAGTTGAGCCTATAGAGTGTGTCTTGAGGAATAAGATGGAGTGAACTCTCATGTGCATTCTCAAGACATCATCATTATGAAAGAAGAAGATGAAGTGCAATGTTGATCAAGTCGAAGCGCAAGTTCAAGATAGGCTTCTAGAAGATATCATTTGCTTGAAGCTCGGTGTCCATTTGGTGGTAATGGACATGTGAAGATATTTCTCTAGTGTCTCTCCCATAGTGAAGTATGGGGGAGCAATCCGCAAGACTTCACCGAGCAAGCGCAATCAAGAAAGATTGTCCAACTTGAGGAGATCAAGATCGTCACCATCTAGCTCAAGTGGAATGCGCAAGGCAAAGGTATGTTCTTGATAGGGTTTCTTTCTTACCGGTCTCATAGTGTGGGAGACCGGGTTTAGGATCGATAGCCGTACTATCAAGAGGGGCTCTCGAGTGAGTAACTTATTTGTATCGTTCGGAGAGAGCTCAAACCTTTGCATACTTGGCATTATCTTTCTTGGTTCTTATTTGGACTTTATCCATGTGAGGTTCTAGAGCTTGTGGTTATTTTCATGACAAGCTCTAGCTCATCAAAAACGGATTTCGTATAGAACTCTTATTGCGTTTTTGGTGTTTGGAGGTTTTACCGGTTCTTCTTTATAGCTAAGTCAAACCTTTTATCATTTGGTTTCATCCTCCTTTGTTGGACTATGATGTTTCTATGGATGAAGGTGTAGAGCTCGTTGTGGTGATTCCAACGAGCCCAAGTTCATCGAAAACGGAGTCCGGATGCAAACGTTATGGCCATTTTCGTGTTGATGTTTTTTCTAGGCGGGAAGTTCGGCGCCAGGTCCGGCCGGGCCAGACTCTAGGCCGGGAAATCCGGCCCAAGACCGAAAAAATCCGGCGGCCCGCCGAACCGCACTGCTGGGGGGCTTTTTGGCGGCCGCCGGACCGTCTGGCGAAAAGTCCGGCGGCACCGGACTTTCCGCCGAACTTTGGCGGGATTTGCTTCCAACGGCCAGATTTTCCCCACCTGTAAATACCCTTCTTCTTTCTTGAACCAACTACGTTTTTGGGCTTCTCTCTCCTTCATTGTTGACCTTCAAAGCTTGCCCTCCCTCCTCACTTCCCTCCATGTTTCTTGCATCTTTCTAAGGCAAAAGAGAGAGGAGATCTAGATCTACATTTCCACCAATCACTTTCTCCTCTAAGTGAGGGGAACCTATTGGATCTAGATCTTGGAGTTCTTTGTGGATTTCCTCTTTGTTCTTCCTCTCATATCCTCCATAGCATTTGTTGCTTTGGTAGGATTTGGGAGAGAAGGATTTGAGCACTTCGTGTGTTCTTGCCATTGCATTTGGTGCATCGGTTTGAGTTCTTCTCGGAGATTCGGTGGTGAATGCAAGAAGCTTATTTCCTCTTGGGTTCTTGGAACCCTAGACGGCTCAGTGGATTTCTTGGGGACCTCCAGTTAAGTTGTGGAGATCTTCCCAAGCTTTGTGGTGCCTCCGTGGCGATTCTTGGGAGCTTCCAATTGAGTTGTGGAGTGTGCCCCAATCTTAGTGGCTTTGTGGATTTGGGAGCCTCCAATTAAGTTGTGGAGTAGCCCCAAGCTTTGTGCGGGATCGGTGACCGCCCTCAAGGGTCCCATAGTGGATCGGGTCTTCCATCTTGGTGGGAGGGCTCGAGGAGATTACGGTGTGCCTCCGTGGCGTTTGGGGAGCCTTGTGCCTCTACACCGCTCCAACGGAGATTAGCACCCGCAAGGGTGTGAACTTCGGGATACATCGTTGTCTCTGCGTGCCTCGGTTATTTCTTTACCCGAGCTCCTTTACTTATGCAATTTACTTTGTGATAGCCTTCGTGCTTGAAGTTATATATATCTTGCTATCACATAGTTGCTCATCTTGTTTAGCATAAGTTGTTGGTGCACATAGGTGAACCTAGTTTATTTAGGTTTTGTATGCTTGGCAAATTAAACGTTAGTTTTATTCCGCATTTGTCAAGCCGTTCGTAAAAGTTTTAAATCGCCTATTCACCCCCCCCCCCCTCTAGGCGACATCCATGTCCTTTCACCGAAGATCTCGATCTCCAAACAAAAATCGTGACTATGAAGACGACGAAAAGGAGATGGGAGCATCGTGCTTTACCCGCAGGGTTCGCACTACACCAGTACCCAAGGGGTTTAAATTACCTCATGATCAACAAAAGTACGACGGATCACAAGAACCACAATCATGGCTCTCAGACTATCTGCAAGCAGTACAAATATTGGGAGGAACTAAAGAAACAGCAATGCAAAGTTTGCAATTACACCTCACCGGCGCAGCAAGGTCATGGTTGAGCAAACTAGAGAAAGAAACTATTGGAAGCTGGGAAGACCTCACAAAGCAATTCACAAGCAACTTCAGGTCGACATACAAGCGGCCGGCATCAATAGAAGAAGTCAAAGCGTGTGTGCAACAACGCGACGAAACACTACGGGCATACATCCAAAGATGGAGTCTTATCAAAAACTCAGCAGTTGAAGTTTCAGATGAAAGAGCAATAGACGCATTCATAATTGGATTAAGGCGCAGAAACCTAGTCGAAGAGATAGGCAGAATTAAGCCGAAAACAGTGTCGGACCTCATGGACATAGCAAACAGATTTGCAGACGGAGAAGATGCATGCAACAACAAGCGGACACGGTCCCCAGAGGACGATAGAAGAAATAGATATGGAAGTCAAAGGAGACGGTCCCGCAATTACGACAACTACGGCTCCCACAGCCAAGTAGCCGCGGGATACAAGGACAACAGCTATCAAGGAAGTGATCCCAGAAGCTCGGGATATCGAAGCTACGGAAAAGAGGACTATAAAAAGTTTCCCACAAGAGAATCCAGAGAGTATAACCCGTCGCCAGAAGACATGCTAAATGGACCTTGTCATATACACTCAGCGTTCATCAATGGAAAGCGAGTATCCAGGCATGCGATGAAAGATTGCACAACATTCTTGAAGCTACAAGAGGCAGCATTAAACAAGCAAACCAAAGCAAGGCGACAAGGATACGAAGGAAGCAACAAACCTCCCACAAATCAACAAGGGAACAGTGGAGCCCCTCAAGGACAAGACCAGCCAAACCAGGGACACGATGACGACGAAGGGTACGTTCCATCTAAGGGACACATCACAGCAATGATACAACCTGTGCCCAAGTCGAACAAAGAGGAAAAGAGTATTACTCGACAAGTCAATCTAGCAGTCACTTCACCTCCAGCTACAACAGAATCTTTACATTGGTCAGAACAACCAATCGAGTTCAACAGGGAAGATCACCCTATAATAGTACCTCGGCCGGGAAACGCGCCCTTGGTACTCAAAGCTCAAATCAGCGTATACGATGTCGATAGAATATTCATGGACGCAGGAAGCGGTATCAATATGATATACGCGAAAACGCTCAGAGCAATGCATATATCACTAGAATTCCTGAAGCCAACAGATTGTTCCTTCCATGGAATCGTACCAGGGAGTGCCAATTATCCACTAGGGCGGATAGCACTCAACGTTTTCTTCGGCAACCGGCAAAACTACAGAAGAGAAAAGCTAGACTTCGAGGTCATGGACTGATGGGTTTCGCAGCATAGTAAATCAAAAAATTTCCTACGGATGCGAACAAGAAAGCCAAGATCTAATCTAGGAGATGTAATCAACGAGAGAGGTAGATGAGATCTTCATACCCTTGAAGAAATCGCACAGCGGAAACGTTCAACAGAACGTGGATGATGTAGTCGTACTAGCCGTCTCCTCCCCGCGATCCGATCCGATCCTACGCCGCAAGTGGCGGCGCCTCCGAGAGATGCACACGTACGGTGCAACGACGTCTCCTCCTTCCTTGGTCCAGCAAGTATGGTGGAGAGATAGATTGGATCTGCAGCACGACGGCGTGGTGCTTATGGTGGAGAGTTTCTGCGGCAGGGCTTCGCCTACGCACAGTCGCGAGAGAGAGAGGTGGAGGGGCAGCAGTTGGCCGGCGGCTAGGGTTGGAGTGGGGGGGAGGCTGCACCCCTGCCCTCCTTATATAGGGGGCTGGCCGGCCCCTTGACCCCTCCTCCAAGCCCTAGGGCGGCGGCCCAAGGGGGAAGAGTGGGGGGCAAGTTTCCCCCCCTCCTTCTAGAAGGTTCCCTTAGGGTTTCCCCTAAGGGCTGGCCGGCTGGGCCTTAGGGGCCTTGTGCGCCTGGCCCAAAGTGGCCAAGACACTTCCCCTTAGGCCCACATAGGCCTCCGACAAGTGGGCCCACGTTGGTCCCACTCCGGAACCTTCTGGAACCTTCCGGTACAATACCGATAAACTCCGAAACGATTCCGGAATCCAAAAACTGCTTTCCTTTATATGAATCTTATTCTCCGGACCATTCCGGAACCTCTCGTGACGTCCTGGATCTCATCCAAGACTCCGACCAAAAACTCATAAACCAATTATCCATTCTATCCTAGCGTCGATGCACATTAAGTGTGTGACCCTACGAGTTCGGGAATATGCAGACATGATCTTATATCAATAATCAACAGCGGGATCTGGATACCCATATTGACTCCCACATATTCATCGATGATCATATCGGATGAACCACGATGCCAGGATTCCATTAATCCCGTATATGTATTCCCTTCGTCACACGATATTTTACTCGCCCGAGATTCGATCGTCGGTATCGGCATACCTAGTTCAATCTCGTTCACAGCAAGTACTTTACTCGTTCCGTAATCCGATATCACTTTGTGATTAACTCCTTAACCACGTGCTTGCAAGCGGTGTTGATATCGATTACCGAGTGGGCCCGAAGTATATCTCTCCGACTCGGGAGGGACAAATTCCATCTCGATACATACAACCCAACAAGTACTTTCCGATCACCTGAGAGACACCTTTATGATCACCCTATCATAGGATGACGTTTGATGACCTCAAAGCTTTCTTCCGATACCAGGGAGTTGTATTATCTCATGGTCTAAGGAATACAATACTTGACATAAGAAAAGCTTCGCAAAGATGAACACAATGACACGATCTAATTGCTCTGCTTTATTTGGGTCAGTCCATCACATCATTCTCCTAATGACATGATCTCATTATTAATTGACAACTCATGTCTATAGTTAGGAAACCTTAACCATCATTAATCAATGAGCTAGTCCATAGAGGCGTACTAGGGACACGGTGTTGTTCATAAACCACACAAGTATTAAAGTTTCCGTTTAATACAATTCTAGCATGGAATATAAACATTATCATGAACAAGAATTATAATAATAACATCTTTATTATTGCCTCTAGGGCATAATTCCAACAGTCTCCCACTTGCACTAGAGTCAATAATCTAGTTTACATCTGGTAACAATCTAACACCCATGGCATTAAGGTGCTGATCATGTTTTGCTCGTGGAAGAGGTTTAGTCAACGGATCTGCGACATTCAGATCCGTATGTACTTTGCTAATCTTCAGATCTCCATCTGATATATAATCTCGAATTATATGGAAACGGCGGTTGATGTTCTTGGTCTTTGGATGATATCTTGGTTCCTTAGCCAGTGCTATGGCGCCAGTGTTGTCACACAATATCTCCAGTGGGTCCAAGGCATTTGGAACCACACCAAGCTCAGTGATGAAGTTCCTGATCCAAACCCCTTCACTTGACGCTTCCGAAGCAGCCATGTATTCCGCTTCGGTTGTAGATCCCGCGATCACGTTTTGCTTGCAGCTTCTCCAGCTCACAGCTCCATCATTCAAAATATAAACGTATCCTGTCTGAGATTTAGAATCATCCGGGTTGGTGTCGAAGCTAGCGTCGACGTAACCTTTTACGACGAGCTCCTCATCACCTCCATAGACCAAGAACATTTCTTTAGTCCTATTTAAATACTTTAGGATGTTCTTTACGGTTGTCCAGTGTTCCACTCCTGGATCACTTTGGTATCTGCTCGTCAAACTAAGAGCATTGGACACATCCGGTCTAGTACACAGCATGGCATACATGATAGAACCTATGGCCGAGGCATATGGCACTTTGCTCATAGTATCTCTATCTTTTACCGTAGCTGGACACTGAGCCTTGCTCAATATCTTACCTGACAACATGGGCAATGAACCTTTCTTTGCTTTATCCATTCTGAACCTTTTCAGAACTTTGTCCAGGTATGTACTTTGGCTTAAAGCTATTAGGCGTCTTTCTCTATCTCTATAGATTTTGATGCCTAATATATAAGCAGCTTCTCCTAGATCTTTCATTGAAAAACATTTATTCAAATAACTCTTCACATCGTTAAGCATGCCGATGTCATTTCCAATAATCAATATGTCATCCACATATAGTACTAAAAATGTCACTAAGCTCCCACTCACTTTCTTGTAGATACAAGCTTCGTAGCAATTTGGAACAAATCCAAAACTCTTGATCACTTGATCAAAACGAAGGTTCCAACTCCGAGATGCTTGCTTCAGTCCATAAATGGAACGCTGAAGTTTGCACACCTTATTAGCATCCTTAGGATCGACAAAACCTTTGGGCTGCATCATATACAACTCTTCATCAATGTTGCCATTGAGGAACGCAGTCTTGACATCCATTTGCCATATTTCATAATCATGAAACGCAGCAATTGCTAATAAAATCCGAATGGACTTAAACATCGCTACGGGAGAGAAAGTCTCAACGTAGTCAACACCTTGAACTTGCCGAAAACCTTTTGCGACAAGCTGAGCTTTATGGACAGTAACATTACCATCCGCGTCCATTTTCTTCTTGAAAATCCATTTGCACTCAATGGCATTACGGTCGCTAGGAAGGTCCACCAAAGTCCATACTTGGTTTTCACTCATGGATCCCAATTCGGATTTCATGGCCTCTAGCCATTTCTCAGAGTCTGGGCTCATCATTGCTTCTTCATAGTTCGCAGGTTCACTGTTGTCTAACAACAAGACGGTTAAGACAGGGTTGCCGTACCATTCAGGAGTGGCACGTGACCTTGTCGACCTGCGAAGTTCAGTAGTAGCATCGTTCGAAGTTTCATGATCCTTGTCATTAGCTTCCTCTCTTGTTGGTGCAGACGGCACCAGAACAACTTCAGGTGCTGCGCTACTCTCCAACTCGAGAGAAGGTTCAATAACCTCGTCTAGCTCTACCTTCCTCCCACTCACTTCTTTCGAGAGAAACTCCTTCTCAAGAAAGGATCCGTTCTTAGCAACAAACACTTTGCCTTCGGATCTGTGGTAGAAGGTATACCCAATCGTTTCCTTAGGGTATCCTATGAAGACGCATTTCTCCGCTTTGGGTTTGAGCTTGTCCGGCATCAACTTCTTAACGTAAGCTTCGCATCCCCAAACTTTAAGAAACGACAACTTAGGTTTAGCACCAAACCATAGTTCATACGGTGTCGTCTCAACGGATTTAGATGGTGCCCTATTTAAAGTGAATGCAGCGGTTTCTAATGCATAACCCCAAAATGATAACGGCAAATCTGTAAGAGACATCATTGATCGCACCATATCTAATAGATTTCGATTCCAGCGTTCAGACACACCATTGCGCTGTGGTGTTCCGGGTGGCGTGAGTTGCGAAACGATTCCGCTTGCTTTAAGATGCGTGAGAAAATCATAACTCAAATACTCACCTCCACGATCAGATCGCAGAAATTTAATTTTCCTGTTACGATGGTTTTCCACTTCGTTCTGAAATTCTTTGAACTTTTCAAACGTTTCAGATTTATGTTTCATTAAATAGATATACCCATATCTACTTAAGTCATCAGTAAAAGTGAGAAAATAGCGATATCCACCGCGCGTCGAAACACTCATTGGTCCGCACACATCGGTATGTATGATTTCCAATAAGTCCGTTGCTCGCTCCATTATTCCGGAGAACGAGGTTTTGATCATCTTGCCCATGAGGCACGGCTCGCACGTGTCAAATGATTCAAAATCAAGAGACTCCAAAAGTCCATCAGAATGGAGTTCTTCATGCGTTTTACACCAATATGACCTAGACGGCAGTGCCACAAATAAGTTGGATTATCACTATCTACTTTGCATCTTTTAGCCTCAATGTTATGGATGTGCGTTTCATTGCTTTCGAGATTCAGAAGAAATAAACCATTCATAATAGGTGCATGACCATAAAAGATGTTATTCATATAAATAGAACAACCATTATTCTCAGATTTAAATGAATAACCGTCTTGCAATAAACACGATCCAGATATAATGTTCATGCTCAACGCAGGCACATAATAACATTTATTAAGGTTTAAAACTAATCCCGAAGGTAAAACTAAGGAGAGCGTGCTGACGGCCATCACATCAACTTTTGATCCATTGCCAACGCGCATCGTCACCTCATCCCTTGCTAGCCACCGTCTATTCCATAGCTCCTATTTCGAGTTACAAATATTAGCAACTGAACCAGTATCATATACCCAGGCACTACAACGAGCGCTAGTAAGGTAGACATCAATAACATGTATATCAAATATACCTTTGATGGTGCCAGCCTTCTTGTCCGCTAAGTACTTCGGACAGTTGCGCTTCGAGTGACCCTTGTCCTTGCAATAGAAGCACTCAGTGTCCGGCTTAGGTCCAGACTTGAGCTTCTTCTCAGCAGGGGCAACGCGCTTGCCGCTGCCTTTCTTGAAGGATCCCTTTGCACCCTTAGCTTTCTTAAAGCTAGTGGTCTTGTTGACCATCAACACATGATTGTCTTTCTTGATATCCACCTCCGCAGCTTTAAGCTTTGCGAAGAGCTCAGTGATCGTATCAGTGGAACCAATTTGATTGTGAGTAACTACAAAACCTTTGTAGCTAGGAGGGACTGATTGCAGAACTCTGTCAATCTTGAGCTCTTCTGGAATCTTGCAGTCCAGTTGCTCAAGGCGTTGAGTGTAGCCCGACATCTTAATGGCGTGCTCACTAACGGAACTCCCTTCCTCCATCTTGCAGTTAAAGAACTTCTCAGAGATCTCATATCTCTCAGAACGGGCTTGAGTCTGAAACATAGTTTTCAATTCCTCAAGAATCTCATAAGGCCCACGGTACTTCTCAAAACGATTTTGAAGTTCCGGTTCCATAGAAAACAGCATGGTACTCATAATCGCATCACAATCATCTCTGCGAGCATTGAAGTCAGCAAGTTCTTCAGTTTTCGCTGTTGTAGCAGGGGTGTCACCTAACGCTTCCTCAAGTACATAGGCTTTTTGTCCGCCAGCGAGAATGATTCTCAGATTGCGGAACCAGTTGGTGAAGTTAGACCCATTGTTCTTAAGCTTTTCTTTCTCAGCAAACACGTTGAAGTTGAAGTTGGACTTAGCCATTTGATCTACAACATTGCAAGTACAATTTAGACTATGTTCAAGATAATTAGTTCAACTTAATCAAATTACTAGATGAACTCCCACTAAATTCAACATCCCTCAAGTTGTTTAGTGAACACGATCCAAATTCACCACACCTAATCCGATCTTCACGAGAAGAGATGTGGTTTCAATGGTGGACAACTAAGTGTCGATCATATCATTCATATGACTCATGTTTAACCTTTCGGTTTGTGTGTTCTGAGGCCATGTCTGTACATGCTAGGCTCGTCAAGTCAAACCCAAGTATTTCCGCGTGTGCAAAACTGGCTTGCACCCGTTGTATGTGAACGTAGAGTTTATAGAACCCGATCATCACGAGCTGCTTGAAAACGACAAACTTTCGCAACGGCGCATACAAGGGGAGAACACAATTTTATCTTGATCTTTAAGTGAGGAATCATCTTATAATGCTACCGTCGCGATCTAAGCATAATAAGATACATAAAAGGATAAACATCACATGCATATAATTTTATGTGACATGGTATAGCCAATCTCCGCGCAATGATCTCCATCTTGTGCGCGCCGGCATGATCTCCATCACTCCACCATGATTGCCTCCACCACGAATAGCAACTACAACTATTGCTAACTACTTAGCGATAAAGTAAAGCTATTACATGGCGTATAAGAAGTTGACACGCAGGTCATACACAATTATAAAGACAACCATATGGCTCCTGCCGGTTGTGAACTCATCGACATGGAAGTCGTGAAAGATTACAAAACATGATCATTGCATACATCACATATATCACATCACATCTTGTGGTCAAACCATATCACAAAACACTCCCTGCAAAAACAAGTTAGACGCCTCTACTTTGTTGTTGCATGTTTTACATGGCTTATGGGAGTAACAAGTTAAGAACGATTCTTACCTACGAAAAGCCACAACGGTGATATTATGGTTGCTAACATCCGTTGTAAATCTCATGACTACTATAGTGAGAGAAACTGACATCCACCAGCCGCATGTATGGAACAAGCCACACGTTAAGTGCGGAGCCGGTCTCGCGAACGAGGTCGCGTAAAGTTGGCCTGGACCGCTTCGATCTCACTATGCCGCGCCATAAGAAATACAAAACAAAGAGGTTTGCAATAGAAAACATCAATGCCCGCAACAAGCATGTTGCGTTCTACTCGTGAAACACATCTACGCATAGATCTAGCTCTGATACCACTGATGGGTTTCGCAACATAGTAAATCAAAAAATTTCCTACGGATGCGAACAAGAAAGCCAAGATCTAATCTAGGAGATGTAATCAACGAGAGAGGTAGATGAGATCTTCATACCCTTGAAGAAATCGCACAGCAGAAACGTTCAACAGAACGTGGATGATGTAGTCGTACTAGCCGTCTCCTCCCCGCGATCCGATCCGATCCTACGCCGCAAGTGGCGGCGCCTCCGAGAGATGCACATGTACGGTGCAGCGACGTCTCCTCCTTCCTTGGTCCAGCAAGTATGGTGGAGAGATAGATTGGATCTGCAGCACGACGGCGTGGTGCTTATGGTGGAGAGTTTCTGCGGTAGGGCTTCGCCTACGCACAGTCGCGAGAGAGAGAGGTGGAGGGGCAGCAGTTGGCCGGCGCCTAGGGTTGGAGTGGGGGGGAGGCTGCACCCCTGCCCTCCTTATATAGGGGGCTGGCCGGCCCCTTGAACCCTCCTCCAAGCCCTAGGGTGGCGTCCCAAGGGGGAAGAGTGGGGGGCAAGTTTCCCCCCCTCCTTCTGGAAGGTTCCCTTAGTGTTTCCCCTAAGGGCTGGCCGGCTGGGCCTTAGGGGCCTTGTGCGCCTGGCCCAAAGTGGCCAGGACACTTCCCCTTAGGCCCACATAGGCCTCCGACAATTGGGCCCACGTTGGTCCCACTCCGGAACCTTCTGGAACCTTCCGGTACAATACCGATAAACTCCGAAACGATTCCGGAATCCAAAAACTGCTTTCCTTTATATGAATCTTATTCTCCGGACCATTCTGGAACCTCTCGTGATGTCCTGGATCTCATCCGAGACTCCGACCAAAAACTCATAAACCAATTATCCATTCTATCCTAGCGTCGATGCACGTTAAGTGTGTGACCCTACGGGTTCGAGAATATGCAGACATGATCTTCTATCAATAATCAACAGCGGGATCTGGAAACCCATATTGACTCCCACATATTCATCGATGATCATATCGGATGAACCACGATGCCAGGATTCCATTAATCCCGTATATGTATTCCCTTCGTCACACGATATTTTACTCGCCCGAGATTCGATCGTCGGTATCGGCATACCTAGTTCAATCTCGTTCATAGCAAGTACTTTACTCGTTCCGTAATCCGATATCACTTTGTGATTAACTCCTTAACCACGTGCTTGCAAGCGGTGTTGATATCGATTACCGAGTGGGCCCGAAGTATATCTCTCTGACTCGGGAGGGACAAATTCCATCTCGATACATACAACCCAACAAGTACTTTCCGATCACCTGAGAGACACCTTTATGATCACCCTATCATAGGATGACGTTTGATGACCTCAAAGCTTTCTTCCGATACCAGGGAGTTGTATTATCTCATGGTCTAAGGAATACAATACTTGACATAAGAAAAGCTTCGCAAAGATGAACACAATGACACGATCTAATTGCTCTGCTTTATTTGGGTCAGTCCATCACATCATTCTCCTAATGACATGATCTCATTATTAATTGACAACTCATGTCTATGGTTAGGAAACCTTAACCATCATTAATCAATGAGCTAGTCCATAGAGGCGTACTAGGGACATGGTGTTGTTCATAAACCACACAAGTATTAAAGTTTCCGTTTAATACAATTCTAGCATGGAATATAAACATTATCATGAACAAGAATTATAATAATAACATCTTTATTATTGCCTCTAGGGCATAATTCCAACATGGACTGGCCATCTCAGTATCACGCGATCCTTGGACGACCCGCGTTTTCACAATTCATGGCAGTACCTCACTATACATATCTAGTACTCAAGATGCCAGGGCCAAAGGGAATAATTACAGTGAAGGGAAGCTTTGAGGTCCCAGACCTCTGCGACAAGGAGTTCCACAAGATGGCGCAAAACTTTGGCATGATAGCCAACTATGCAGAAAAGGTAAAAAGCACGACTACGGAAGGTATCAAGCTACCCGAAGGACGGGCTGCGGAGCCAGAAACGAAGAAACTACGAGTAGAAGCATCAGTAGAAGACAAAGTTATAGAAGAAGAAGAGAAGGCCACGACGGCATAAGCATCAAGAACAACAAAGTAGAGTAGAAGAATAAGGCTGTAAAAGCCACGAGTTATACCAGGGGCAATGCCCTCTAGATCCAGAACACAGGTCATAGGCCGGATCTCTTGGGTCACCCCATGTATCTTACATTACAAGTATAATAAAGACAAAACATTCCTCATATTCGAGTTTACGAGTCTTTCAAAGGGAAAATGCAGCAAATGCACGAATCATACAAAAAAACGCTTTGAGAAAATATTTCAGACATATAGTCGCGAAATAAAAAACTCTCGCGTTCCACATATATACAAGTATTACAACATCGGGTTATCAGAATCGTCTACACCTAAAGGATCTAAATAGTGATACTCGTAGAAAAACACAGCATCCTCTTGCAACAGCCTGGCTCTAATCCTTCGAGCAGGCTGCAAGGTACTCTCCAGATGTACTCGAAGGCTAGCTCCACCTGGAGGATAGCTCAGCGACATAGAACTATAATTGAGCCTCGGGTACCACTTACACATCCACCCAAGAGCAAAGTTGGCACCCGCCACTAAGTTTAGTTCAATCAACCGATGAATACGCTGACTGGATCTGAAAGTATTGAGAAGCAGTGGGAAACTTCCAGGCAGAGGATTGCGAGGAAGCATGACATAATGCATAGTTATGAGAGCTCTTCGGCAACCATCAACGGACTCGCCGATATGCTGGGCTCGGTCCTGAAGCAATACGATAGCACGGCGGCGGCGAGGATCAGACCACAAAGTCTCAATACCCGCCGACATCTTCACTAGAGCCGCATTTTGCTCGGTAACCCGACGATCTTCAGCAGCAAAATCCAAACAAGTGCCTAAGATGGCAAGGGATATCACAAAGCAGTAGTGGAACAAAAAGGAAAAAAGAGGAGTCGCAAGGAATCTTACATCGCAACATCTCGCAAGCAGACTCGATAATGCCAATGACAAAAGAATCGCATTCTTCATGATGCACAATCTTCGCCATCAGACTAGATACCTTATCGTCAATAATAGACATCTGCTTCATAAAACCAGAAGCTTTGCTAGCTTTGTCAAAAGCCATCTGTGCTTGGCGTTTGGCCAAAGTCAAGCGAGCCTCAAGATCAGAAATCCTTGAAGAATATTCCGCGCATTGACAGCAGCGGCGAGGAGGCGACGAAACCTTAGAACCGAACTCGCGGGCAGAAGAAGGAGCGTGATCGCGACTCAAAGGGTCATTGATGTGCATAGACTGGAAGTCAAAGAAAGGAGAAACATTTGAGAAGCCAGCACAACATATCATAGAAAAGAAGCATATTTACATAAATGCAAACCCTCTTGAAAGAGCATTTCCCTAATAAATGTATTTCGGTGTTTGTTAACAACATTTGGTGATTTAACCATGCTATTAAAGTCCTGCAGATTTTCTAGGGTATTTCAGGATCTCGCGGAGGTGCGCCCCAAAAAGGTTGAAAAGATCGGAGCCCGTAGTCTAGTAGTGGAGTTAGGGCTTAGTTGTCTTGTAAGGTGCTTCGCGAAGGTGGAGATGGTGGAGAGGACATCCACGAAGTGCTGCTGTTGCCTCTTCTAGGGCGGAGACTCCGGCCCTGGTGGCCGGAGACTCCGGCCTAGAGGACTCGCCCAGGCAATCCTCAAAGTTGGACAACTCGGAGACCAGCCCGGAGTTGGGCCGGAGACTTTCTGTCTCTGGCCGGAGACTCCGGGTGGGGCGGAGACTCCGGTCCCCCGGTGTAACAACTCAGAAATTGTAATCCACTTCTTATTAAATAAAGTGCCAAATTTTGGATCTAGATAAAACTTTTTATCCATTATTTCATGCATACATGTATTTTCTATTATATGTCTTTATGATTTCATGTGTGTTATTTTTGGTTGTGCATTGGTTAGTTAATTCTAAGTTAACCAACAGAAGCAATTGAGAAGAATTATAGGAACCAAAGAAACCAGAAATAAAAATGTTAAAGAAAAAGAGAAGAATAAGATGATCTAGGAAATCTGTTTGACTACCCTACTTTGAGCCCTTGGATTAAGAAATCAGTAACCCACCTCCATGTTTGGCCAGCTAGTTCAGCTTCACCAAGTCACATACAAACTCAACCAAGAAGTTGCTACTAAAAATTCAAATCAGAACATCACTCAAACATCAATCAAACTTTGAATCTGAAACAGAGACTATAACAAAATTTGAAATAAGATTTCTGCAAAACTCATCCTTTCTTCAGAACAAAAATACCACTGGATACCTTGGCCAATATGTTGATCACCCAAAGTGGAAAATTTCAAAAATTCAAATTTCAAACTCTTGCGGGCATTTCGTCGAACACTGGCAGAGAAGAATCGAGCAAATCTTGATTCACTGTGAAGATCACTGTTCTGGTTCGCTCGAGGACTGTAGCCATACTCCTGGACGATGCCACGGTCGAGCTCAGTGCCCCCTGCCCCGACCCAAGCCGTGAGAAGGGGAGGAACGGAGAGAAACGCGCCCAGGGCCCCCTCCCAGACCTTCTTCTTCATGCACGATGCCGACCGCCCTGGAGGCGCCAGAGCCGACCCACAACCCACCGCAGCCGAGTCGACACCCTCCCAGCACACCCCCGAGGCCGCCGTGCCCGGAGCGAGCTCCAAACGCCGCCAGGACCCCCGCACTGGCCACCTTCTGGTCGCCTTGCCCCCGGCCTCCCGAGGCTATAAAAACCCCCGTCGACGCTCCCAGAAGACGCACACCATCGCCGCAGCCGATTCCCACTCCCCTCTCTTCCTCTCTCCCTCGGAAACGTCCGATCTCTGCACGGGAGCGCCGCCGCGTTCTGGAAGATTCCGGCCACCATTGGAGCTGCTGCTGGTGCGAGGTGGAGGAGTTGAGCAACCGCGGCCGATCTGCATCACCGCCATCAAGTTCTTCTTCCTCTCCGTCACTCCCTCGCCGTCGAACACTCGTCTCTGCACACGCCGGTGAGCTTTCGCCCGAGCTGAGGTAGACGATGCACCAGAGCCGTTCGATCTTGATCCAACGGTAGCATACCGGTTCGGCGATTCTAATTAGATCTGACGCGTGGACCCCATCTATCAGGTTTAGTTTTATTCTTTCCCGCCGGAGCGAAGCGGTATGGGCCAGCCCGCTCGGGATTCTTTTGAAAATGGCCCGGTTCAGTTTAGTTTCGGTCCGAATCGATTTTTATTTATTTTCCCGCCCGTTTGAATTAATTCAAATAACTTTCAGATATGATTTTCAAACTTAAATTCCAAGAGTTTTACAAATCCATTTGTAGCAAATAAATATGCGTTGGAAAGCTTGTAAAATACTCTACACAGTAGAACTGGTTAGAATTCAAAATAAGTTAGGAATTTAATTAGATATGAATAGTGTGACCATAGCTTTATTAACCATAGAATATTTCTAGAAAATTGTTTAAGCCTCCTAAAATCATGAAATGTAAATTGTGAACTCACCAATGACCTTCCCTACTGTTAGTCAACCCCAATCAACTCCAAACCCTATTAGTGTTATCAATTAGACCCTAACCCAACTCTAGTTAGTAACATAAAATGATAGATCCCTATCATACACTTAGAATTAATTTGCCCTCTTTACCAATTCACTTAGTTGATCCCTCCCACTTGAACTAGTCTTAGTACCCCTAAACCAATACCAATGCTTGAAAAGTGAACAACATAGGTCACTTAGTAGAGAATCTAACTTGCACCCTTGAAGAAAACTTAGAAGAAAAACTTACCAACCCACACCATAAATTGCAACATGAATGCTATTGTTAGCAAACAAAGATGTGTGCTTGGTGTGTGGTTAAGCATTGTAGTGATTGTGTGCTTGTGTTTATTCGTTATTAGACGCTAGTGTTGCCGAGGAGGATATTGGAGGGGATTATTATCAAGAAGAAGAAGAATACCCCGGACACTTTGCCAACCAAGGCAAGCCATCTTTTGATTCATACTCCCAATGCCTAGTTTTAAATATTGCATTCTACTTGTTTTGAGTAAATTGCATGATTGAATTGCTAGAGTAGAATGATAGAAGTCTAGTGATATCTTGCTTAACAAGAGCATCAAGCTGAGTTTATCCAATCATATTTAGTAGTATCATCACTCAATGTAGTTGCTTAGTCGCTAATAATATTGAGGCCATCTATAAGGGGAACTCTATTTGAAAAGGTGGTGACTTGAACTTGAAACTTGAATTGGAGATTGCTCCTACATAATGGCTTTATGAAAGAAATTAATCTTGACTAAGAACTATGAAATGTATTTCTCAATGACAACGAGTGATGTACTATGGGAGCCAACCATACCGTACGACCACATTACCCCTGAATGGGAAGGGGCTTATTCCTAGCTTGTTTATTCTAGTATGGGAGGTCTTGTTTCATCCTTTATAGAAGTATTCCATGCGTGGTTGCTTCCGAACCAAGTGGTCATTGGAAATTTTCCTTCCTGAAGATTTCCATCCGTCCGGCATCCCGGAGTGGGCAAAACTAGAGGCGCCAGAACAGGGAAATCCGTGTCTCGGGCTCTAGGGAAGGATCCTATACTAGAGTAGACAAGTGAAAGAGTTTGTTTGATTATCTGAACCCCGCATACCTTGTGTATGACGATCCGTGGATTTCTCCCGGCAGATGTATCGATTCTTGTGGGTAAAGTGTACCCCTCTGCAGAGGTTTTCAAACTATTCGAATAGCCGAGTCCGCGGTTATGGACAGTTGGCAAGCTGTACTTGACTTTTGTCAGGACTAAAAGTGACAGAGATGAACATGGTGAATGACTAGACTTGACAATGATGTTGACACACTTGAAGTTCCTCTTTAGCTTGAACTTAGAGAACTAAACTTCTTTTCTACCAATGAACATTCTTGGGAAATAAAACTAGCTTTTGCAAATAAACTTAGTGCTTAGTCCACTATACCAAATTTGCATACCTACTTTATCATTTCATTTATAAGATGGTTTGCGAGTGCATCCAATGTACTCATGGCTGTGTCCCTGGCTATCAACTTGGCCAGACTATGGGGAGGAATACCAGGAGGAAGGGTATGAAGAAGAGTACCAGAACTAAGCTCGTCTCCATGAGTCGCCATTGCCTGTAGGGTGAAGGCATGGACCCAAAGATGTTATTTCCGCTGCTATATTGTGTGTAATATGAACTTGGTCTCTATGACCATTGTATTTGAACCTTCGTATTGTAATGTCTATGGAACTGGTTACCCACTACGTTATGTATATCGCAACAATGGTTCTGGGATTGCGGTGGAATACATAACGGGCACTTCGAATTTGTATCAAATTTGAGGTCCTCACAAGTTGGTATCAGAGCCTAGGCTGACCATAGGAGACCTTAGTTAGAATGGGCGTTAAATCAAACCTTTAACAAAACAAAGATATAAGTAAGGGTTGCAAAATTGCTTAGTCTTTCCTCTCTACTTGCAAAGTTTTATACATACTTCAGTTTTTGCCTACTTAAAATTTTGCACACTTGAGTTGATCACTAACTTAATCTAATCTAAAATTTTGTAGATGGCCCCGGTATTTGTTGAGCACTACCAGTTGGGCCATGGTGGCAGCCTTTGTTTCGAGCGCGACCTCACCACCCTGACCTTGTTCCTGGATCGTTTGTATCCGGAGTTCAAGGGAGCCGTGCTCAATGAGCACCCAGATGGAGAGCTACGGTGGCTTATCCGAGCCAGTTGCCGTGGCAAGAAGGGGAATTTGGGTTCTCCAAGGATCAAGTTCGAGCTTGTGGAGAACACTTGGGCCGATGGTTTGGTCCGAGCGATGCAGGAGATGCACGCCCGCTTGTGCGGACTGCATGTTGAGGAGGTTCAGGGAGAGCACTTTAGGAACTTTGCTCGGCGTGATGCGGATGGACGTCCCGCAAACATGCCCGGGCAGAATGAGCCGAGTACCTACATCGATCACATGGACTTCTTGCTGTACTCCAGTCAGCAGGAGGCCGATCGTGCCCGTACCAAGGCCAACCTTGAGCACTTCGCACTGGTGGAGGCGAGGAGCACTATCAGGATACTTGCGAAGGAGCGCAAGAGCCTTCGTCGCCAGCGCGATGAGAAGGATCAGGACATGGAGGAGTTGAAGGCCAATGTGGCTGAGCTGACTGAGTACATTGAGAGTCTTGAGGATCACCTTGGTGAGGAGGAAGGCATTGATCTCCGCAAGGAGGATAATGCCCTCATTAGTGATGAGGATGACTTCATGGAGGACCTTGATGATCCGGAAGATGGTGGGCATAATGGATTCATTGTGAGTGATGAGGAGGAAGACCCCGAGGAGCCTGATGTTTAGATTGGAGACTTCCATGTTATCTAGCTATGAGTTCACCTTGTTTCACTTCGTGTAGGTGTGAGTTGTATCCCCCTCTCTAGTAGACGAGTCGCAATGGTTTGATGTAAACCATTTGTAATGTGTGAACTCGTATGTATGATATGTTTGATGAGTGTTGAATGAAATATGAGTTTGGCCCTTAAGGCCTTAGTAAAACACAAATTGCATCATCCATATTACCTTTAAATCTTAGCAAAGAATTAGCTTTTCCCTCTTGTCTTACACAAATTATCTTCAGATGCCGCGAGCACCACCACCCCCGAACCCGAAAATGGCCGAACTGCTAAGGTTGATCATGGAAGATCGGGAAGTAGCCCGAGCTGAGCGCCAAGCTAACTTGGCCACTCTTCAGCAGATAACCCAGATGGCGATGAACCACAACAATGGCAATGGCAATGGCAATGGCAATGGCAATGGCAATGGTGAAGGAGAAAACAATGGCAATGGTGATCACCGATCCAAGTTAAGGAATTTCCAAAACACCAACCCTCCTATGTTCACTAAGTCTGAAGAGCCCTTAGATGCGGATGACTGGCTTCGCACTATGGAAAACAATCTGGCAGTCGCCGAAGTCGGTGAAAATGAGAAGGTCTTGTACACCACCCACTACCTTGCGGGAGCCGCAAGAGCTTGGTGGGATAGCACCCGTGCAATGCAAGCCCCAGGGTATGTGATGCCTTGGGAGGAGTTCAAGAGCAAGTTTAGCAAGGCCCATGTTCCTTTGGGATTGGTTAAAAGGATGAGAGATGAGTTCGGAAATCTAAAGCAAGGTTCCCTATCTGTGGTGGATTACCGTGACAAGTTCCTTACCTTGTCTAGGTATGCCCCCGATGACACCGACACCACTGAGAAGAAGCAAGAAAGGTTTCTGGATGGACTTCATGATGAGATGCAATGTGTCTTGGTCAGCATTCACTTTGCCGACCTGGAGTCATTGGTTGACTCTGCCATTCAAATGGAAGGCAAACTCAAGCAAGCTGCAGAAAACCGCAAGCGCCATATGATGTATCAAGGCAACTCGAGCAACTCGCAGAAGCCAAGGGGAAATGCACCCATGGGTTTCGCCCCTAGACCTATGAGGCCATCTGCACCTGCTCCACGTCCCAACTATCCCAACCGTCCGCCCGGCAACACCTTCAACCGTGCACCTCCAAGACCTAGTGGCAACAACTTCAACACCAACACTCCAAGGCCAAATGGCGCCCCTGTGTTACCCAAGCCTGGTGACAAGTCTGGAGTTACCTGTTATGAGTGCGGACTCAAAGGGCACTACTCCAATGAGTGCCCCAAGAAGCTGAATGATGCATCCAAGACCACTGCTCCTGTTCAGCAATAGCGTCGTGTGGGAAATGGCAAGAACTATCCACCAAGGAACCAGCCTCACTCTCGAGGCCGTCTGAATCACATGAATGTTGAAGAAGCTCAGGAAGCAACCGACGTTGTGCTTGGTATGTTCCCTATTAACTCAGTTCTTGCAAGAGTTCTGTTTGATTCTGGAGCTTCACACTCGTTTGTTACCTAATTATTCGTTGATAAAAGTGGACTTCAACCCACACCCTTGAAAGAGTTCATGTCTGTGCAAATTCCCGGGTCGATAACCAAAGCCAGTTGTACCTGCTTGGCAGTGCCCATAGAAATCCATGGGATCTTATTCTTAGCCAGTTTGATTGTGTTAGGAACCAAAGGATTGGAAGTGGTCCTAGGTATGGATTGGATGTCTCAACACCAAGGAATTATAGATTGTGCCAAAAAGACCATCACCATGAGGAGTAGCCATGGAGTTTTAGTAAGAGTATCTCAGGGCCAACCATAAAGGAAGTTCCCATCGTATGTGAATACCCGGATGTTTTTCCCGATGCGCTACCCGGAATGCCACCGGATCGGGATATTGAGTTTATCATTGAGCTTATCCCCGGAACTGGATCTATAGCCCAACGACCCTATCGTATGAACCCCGCTGAACTAGTAGAGTTGAAGAAGCAATTGGATGACCTTTTGAGTAAAGGATTGATTCAGCCAAGTTCTTCTGCTTGGAGATCACCCGTTCTGTTTGTGGATAAAAGTGACGGTTCTAGCCGACTGTGCACTGATTACCGCAAGCTAAATGATGTGACCATCAAGAACAAGTATCCTCTCCCAAAGATTGAAGATTTGTTTGACCAATTGACTGGAGCCAGAGTCTTCTCGAAGATAGATCTTAGAACTGGATACCACCAACTGAAGATCCGTGCAACGGATATCCCCAAAACAACCTTCACTACCCGATACGGATTGTATGAGTACACCGTAATGTCATTTGGATTAACCAATGCCCCTGCTTATTTCATGAACCTCATGAATAAGGTTTTTATGGAGTTCTTGGATAAGTTTGTTGTTGTCTTCATTGATGACATTCTTATCTACTCCAAGTCCGAAGAAGAGCATGCAACACATTTGAGATTAATCTTAGAAACCTTAAGAGAGCATCAGCTGTATGCCAAGTTCAGCAAATGTGAGTTCTGGTTGAAGGAAGTTGGATTCTTAGGCCATGTATTATCAGCGGGAGGAATATCCGTAGACCCCAAGAAGATCAAATCGGTCATGGAATGGGAAGCTCCTACCACTCAAACTGAAGTTAGAGGTTTTCTTGGATTAGCAGGATATTACCGCAAGTTTGTTGAAGGGTTTTCAAGCATTGCCCGGCCAATGACCCAACTGTTGAAGAAAGACAAGAAGTTTGAATGGACCCCTAAGTTTGAAGAGAGTTTTCAAGAGCTCAAGAAGCGGTTAGTGACTGCCCCCGTCCTAACCATGCCCGATATCACCAAAAACTTTGATGTCTATTGCGACGCTTCCAAACTTGGACTTGGTTGTGTATTGATGCAAGAAGGCAAGGTCATAGCTTACCTCTCTCGGCAGCTTCGACCTCATGAAGAAAATTATCCAACCCATGATCTAGAGTTAGCAGCCGTGGTTCTAGCTTTGAAGACCTGGAGGCACTATCTGATGGGCAACCGTTGCGAGATCTACACTGATCACAAGAGTTTGAAGTATATTTTCACTCAGAAGGAGTTGAACATGAGGCAAAGAAGATGGATAGAGTTGATCAAGGATTATGATCTGGAAATTCATTATCACCCCGGTAAGGCCAATGTGGTGGCCGATGCGTTGAGTAGGAAGCCATGCTCATTGAATATGATGATCAAGGAAGAGCAACCTATGTTGTACCAAGAGTTTGAAAAATTTGGATTGGAATTAGTCAGTCAAGGATTCTTAGCCAACCTTGAGTTTCAACCCACCTTGATGAGCCAAATCAAAGAAGCCCAGAAGGGAAATGAGAGTATTGACGGAATCAAGCGCCGAATTAGTTCCGGTAAGGTGCCAGGATTTGAAGAAGATGACCAAGGAGTTCTTTGGTATAAAGGACGTATTTGCGTGCCTGCTGACTCAGAATTGAAGGGAGTTATTATGAAGGAAGCCCATGAGACACCTTACTCCATCCACCCCGGTGGAACTAAGATGTATCAAGATTTGAAGGAACAATTTTGGTGGCATGGAATGAAGCGTGAGATTGCATCGTTTATATCCAAGTGTGATATCTGCCAAAGAGTCAAGGCTGAACATCAACGTCCTGCGGGACTGCTGCAACCTTTGCAAGTTCCGGAATGGAAGTGGGAATCTGTTGGAATGGATTTCATCACTGGATTTCCAAGGTCTAGCCGTGGAAATGACTCTATCTGGGTCATTGTGGATAGACTGACCAAAGTAGCCCACTTTATTCCTGTCAAGACCACTTATAACTCGGGACAGCTAGCAGATCTGTATCTATCCAGAATTGTTAGTTTGCATGGAGTCCCTAAAACCATCATTTCCGATCGAGGAACCCAATTCACCTCCAGATTTTGGAAAAGCTTACACCAAGCCTTGGGAACAAAATTAGCCTTTAGCACCGCTTACCACCCTCAGACTGATGGACAGACTGAAAGAGTGAATCAAATACTTGAAGATATGTTGAGAGCCTGTGTTCTAGCCTATGGAGCTAAGTGGGAAGATTGTCTGCCCTTCGCGGAGTTTTCTTACAACAACAGCTATCAAGCCAGTTTGCAAAAGGCCCCATTTGAAGCTTTGTATGGAAGAAAATGCCGTACCCCTTTGAATTGGTCAGAAACCGGAGACAGTCAGATATTTGGACCTGACATTCTGCAAGAAGCCGAGGAGAAAGTTTGCATGATTCGTGACTACCTCAAGGCAGCCCAGTCAAGACAGAAGAGTTATGCCGACAAGAGACGTAGAGAACTGACCTTCCAGATTGGAGATTTTGTTTATCTCAGAGTATCACCCCTCAAGGGAATGCAAAGATTCCAAGTAAAAGGAAAGCTTGCACCAAGATATATTGGACCCTTCAAGATACTAGACCGCAGAGGAGAAGTGTCTTATCAGTTGGAAATGCCCCCTGAATTGTCTGAAGTGCACGATGTCTTTCACGTGTCTTTACTTCGGAAATGTCTTGAAGTTCCGGAGAAGCCCGAAATCTTCAAGAATATTGATCACCGTTCGGTGGACATCAACAAGGATTTGACCTATCATGAAGTACCTATCCGTATCCTCGAGGAAGCATTTAGAACCACTCGAACCCGAAGCATCAAGTTTCTGAAAGTTCAGTGGAGTAATCACACCGAAGATGAAGCCACTTGGGAACGAGAAGAGTACCTTCAGAAAGAGTTTCCCAATCTTTTCAGTTCTTAATTAGTGAATCTCGGGGACGAGATTCTTTTTAAGGGGGGAAGATTGTAACAACTCAGAAATTGTAATCCACTTCTTATTAAATAAAGTGCCAAATTTTGGATCTAGATAAAACTTTTTATCCATTATTTCATGCATACATGTATTTTCTATTATATGTCTTTATGATTTCATGTGTGTTATTTTTGGTTGTGCATTGGTTAGTTAATTCTAAGTTAACCAACAGAAGCAATTGAGAAGAATTATAGGAACCAAAGAAACCAGAAATAAAAATGTTAAAGAAAAAGAGAAGAATAAGATGATCTAGGAAATCTGTTTGACTACCCTACTTTGAGCCCTTGGATTAAGAAATCAGTAACCCACCTCCATGTTTGGCCAGCTAGTTGAGCTTCACCAAGTCACATACAAACTCAACCAAGAAGTTGCTACTAAAAATTCAAATCAGAACATCACTCAAACATCAATCAAACTTTGAATCTGAAACAGAGACTATAACAAAATTTGAAATAAGATTTCTGCAAAACTCATCCTTTCTTCAGAACAAAAATACCACTGGATACCTTGGCCAATATGTTGATCACCCAAAGTGGAAAATTTCAAAAATTCAAATTTCAAACTCTTGCGGGCATTTCGTCGAACACTGGCAGAGAAGAATCGAGCAAATCTTGATTCACTGTGAAGATCACTGTTCTGGTTCGCTCGAGGACTGTAGCCATACTCCTGGACGATGCCACGGTCGAGCTCAGTGCCCCCTGCCCCGACCCGAGCCGTGAGAAGGGGAGGAACGGAGAGAAACGCGCCCAGGGCCCCCTCCCAGACCTTCTTCTTCCTGCACGATGCCGACCGCCCTGGAGGCGCCAGAGCCGACCCACAGCCCACCGCAGCCGAGTCGACACCCTCCCAGCACACCCCCGAGGCCGCCGTGCCCGGAGCGAGCTCCAAATGCCGCCAGGACCCCCGCACTGGCCACCTTCTGGTCGCCTTGCCCCCGGCCTCCCGAGGCTATAAAAACCCCCGTCGACGCTCCCAGAAGACGCACACCATCGCCGCAGCCGATTCCCACTCCCCTCTCTTCCTCTCTCCCTCGGAAACGTCCGATCTCTGCACGGGAGCACCGCCGCGTTCTGGAAGATTCCGGCCACCATTGGAGCTGCTGCTGGTGCGAGGTGGAGGAGTTGAGCAACCGCGGCCGATCTGCATCACCGCCGTCAAGTTCTTCTTCCTCTCCGTCACTCCCTCGCCGTCGAACACTCGTCTCTGCACACGCCGGTGAGCTTCCGCCCGAGCTGAGGTAGACGATGCACCAGAGCCGTTCGATCTTGATCCAACGGTAGCATACCGGTTCGGCGATTCTAATTAGATCTGACGCGTGGACCCCATCTGTCAGGTTTAGTTTTATTCTTTCCCGCTGGAGCGAAGCGGTATGGGCCGGCCCGTTCGGGATTCTTTTGAAAACGGCCCGGTTCAGTTTAGTTTCGGTCCGAATCGATTTTTATTTATTTTCCCGCCCGTTTGAATTAATTCAAATAACTTTCAGATATGATTTTCAAACTTAAATTCCAAGAGTTTTACAAATCTATTTGTAGCAAATAAATATGCGTTGGAAAGCTTGTAAAATACTCTACACAGTAGAACTGGTTAGAATTCAAAATAAGTTAGGAATTTAATTAGATATGAATAGTGTGACCATAGCTTTATTAACCATAGAATATTTCTAGAAAATTGTTTAAGCCTCCTAAAATCATGAAATGTAAATTGTGAACTCACCAATGACCTTCCCTACTGTTAGTCAACCCCAATCAACTCCAAACCCTATTAGTGTTATCAATTAGACCCTAACCCAACTCTAGTTAGTAACATAAAATGATAGATCCCTATCATACACTTAGAATTAATTTGCCCTCTTTACCAATTCACTTAGTTGATCCCTCCCACTTGAACTAGTCTTAGTACCCCTAAACCAATACCAATGCTTAAAAAGTGAACAACATAGGTCACTTAGTAGAGAATCTAACTTGCACCCTTGAAGAAAACTTAGAAGAAAAACTTACCATCCCACACCATAAATTGCAACATGAATGCTATTGTTAGCAAACAAAGATGCGTGCTTGGTGTGTGGTTAAGCATTGTGTAGTGATTGTGTGCTTGTGTTTATTCGTTATTAGACGCTAGTGTTGCCGAGGAGGATATTGGAGGGGATTATTATCAAGAAGAAGAAGAATACCCCGGACACTTTGCCAACCAAGGCAAGCCATCTTTTGATTCATACTCCCAATGCCTAGTTTTAAATATTGCATTCTACTTGTTTTGAGTAAATTGCATGATTGAATTGCTAGAGTAGAATGATAGAAGTCTAGTGATATCTTGCTTAACAAGAGCATCAAGCTGAGTTTATCCAATCATATTTAGTAGTATCATCACTCAATGTAGTTGCTTAGTCGCTAATAATATTGAGGCCATCTATAAGGGGAACTCTATTTGAAAAGGTGGTGACTTGAACTTGAAACTTGAATTGGAGATTGCTCCTACATAATGGCTTTATGAAAGAAATTAATCTTGACTAAGAACTATGAAATGTATTTCTCAATGACAACGAGTGATGTACTATGGGAGCCAACCATACCGTACGACCACATTACCCCTGAATGGGAAGGGGCTTATTCCTAGCTTGTTTATTCTAGTATGGGAGGTCTTGTTTCATCCTTTATAGAAGTATTCCATGCGTGGTTGCTTCCGAACCAAGTGGTCATTGGAAATTTTCCTTCCTGAAGATTTCCATCCGTCCGGCATCCCGGAGTGGGCAAAACTAGAGGCGCCGGAACGGGGAAATCCGTGTCTCGGGCTCTAGGGAAGGATCCTATACTAGAGTAGACAAGTGAAAGAGTTTGTTTGATTATCTGAACCCCGCATACCTTGTGTATGACGATCCGTGGATTTCTCCCGGCAGATGTATCGATTCTTGTGGGTAAAGTGTACCCCTCTGCAGAGGTTTTCAAACTATTCGAATAGCCAAGTCCGCGGTTATGGACAGTTGGCAAGCTGTACTTGACTTTTGTCAGGACTAAAAGTGACAAAGGTGAACATGGTGAATGACTCGACTTGACAATGATGTTGACACACTTGAAGTTCCTCTTTAGCTTGAACTTAGAGAACTAAACTTCTTTTCTACCAATGAACATTCTTGGGAAATAAAACTAGCTTTTGCAAATAAACTTAGTGCTTAGTCCACTATACCAAATTTGCATACCTACTTTATCATTTCATTTATAAGATGGTTTGCGAGTGCATCCAATGTACTCATGGCTGTGTCCCTGGCTATCAACTTGGCCAGACTATGGGGAGGAATACTAGGAGGAAGGGTATGAAGAAGAGTACCAGAACTAAGCTCGTCTCCATGAGTCGCCATTGCCTGTAGGGTGAAGGCATGGACCCGAAGACGTTATTTCCGCTGCTATATTGTGTGTAATATGAACTTGGTCTCTATGACCATTGTATTTGAACCTTCGTATTGTAATGTCTATGGAACTGGTTACCCACTACGTTATGTATATCGCAACAATGGTTCTGGGATTGCGGTGGAATACATAACGGGCACTTCGAATTTGTATCAAATTTGAGGTCGTCACACCCGGGGCCGGAGACTCCGGTCTGGCCGGGTGGTCGAGGGTTGCAGACTGGCTTGGTCAATTCAGAGACCAGGCCGGAGTTGGGCCGGAGACTTTTGTCTCTGGCCGGAGACTCTGGCCCTGGAGTCACTTAGGGCGGAGACTCCGGCCCTCCTGGCCGGAGACTCCGGCCCTAGTCGTCCAGCAACGGCTACATTTCGTGGAGGACTATATAAAGCCTTCTTCTTCCTCAAGAGCTCGCTGCGGCTTCCACTCTCTCTCCTCCATTGTTCCAAAGCTTCAAAGCTCAAGATCTCTCTCCCTAGCCAATAGAACTCAAAGCCCTTTTGGGATTTGAGGGAGAAGACCTAGATCTACACTTCCACCAAGGCGATTTGATTTCCCCCCCTCTCTTTGTTGAGGGGCTTGTAACTTGTGTGATTCATCGGATTCCTAGCCGGAAGAAGCCGTCCTCCAAGCTTAACTTTGTGTGTAAGAGCTTGGTGGGCCTATTGGGAGCCTCCAATTGAGTTGTGGAGCTTGCCCCAATACTTTGTGTAAAGGTGTCGTGCCGCCTTCAAGGGCATCGCTTAGTGGAGCGTGAACTCGCCTTTGTGGCTTGTTCACCGGAGAATAGGGTGAGCCTTTGTGGCGTTGGTGGCCTTTGTGGCACCACACCTCTCCAACGTAGACGTACTTCCCATAACAAGGAAGGAACTACGGGAATACATCCTTGTGTCTTCATGTCTCCATTGCGGTTACCTCTATCCTTTACTCGTACCTTTACTTATATTGTTATTGCTAGCTTGCTTGTCACTCTAGGTAAATTCACTTAGTAGCACATCTAGAGAATTTACCTTCTTGTCTAGCCTTAACTTGAAAAGAAGTAAAAAATTTGGGTAGCTCCTATTCACCCCCCCTCTAGTCGCTCATACGATCCTTTCAATTGGTATCAGAGCGTGGTCTCTTATTCGGGCTTAACCGCCTAAGAGTTTGAGCAACTATGGAAGGGGATAAGGGTAAAGAAACTCCTCCCGAAGATACTCCTCCATCTATCTCTTCCTCTTCAATCTCACGTGAGGAGCATTTGGCGTCCTTGGACACAATGCAAACCACTATGAGATTGGAGATGAAGGCTATGTTTGAGGAATATTTTGGAAGAAAACCTTCCGGGCCCACCGACCCAAACACCACACCTAGTGTGGAACTCTCATTGGCCAAGGTGAAGCCACCTAACAATGGCTCCACCTCCGCCGAGAATAAAGGTGACCCTCCTAAGGAAAATGATGGTCCGGCAAAGGGTGCTAACATTCCACCCCCTAACACTTACTCCCCTCCGCCGGTCCATTATCCTATGCCACACATTAACAACATGGGATCTCCTCCTAAGCTTGATTCTCGCAATTTTATTAAATGGCAAGGACTAATGAAATCTCATATTTCTAGCTCTTCTACTCATTTGTGGAGGGTCATACAAAATGGCTTTGCACCTCATGATCCTCTCAACTTGACCGGAAGGGAAGAAGTTGATGAGCAACTCAATGCCACCGCCAAGCATCTCCTTCAACAAGCCGTACCGGATACTCATGCGGTACACATCAACAACTTGAACACCGCCAAGGAAGTATGAGACTATCTCACTATGCTCTTCATTGGGAATGAATGTATTCGGTCCTCCAAGTTTGATGAGCTCAAGAGTGAAGAAAGGGATTTCATTATGCGTGATAATGAGACTCCCGATGAGATGTACCAAAGGATCTTGGCTCTTGCAACGGCCTTGACCGGGTTTGGGTGCAAAGACAATGGTGATGACTATATCAAGCGTATGTTCATCACCTCCATCAACCCAAGAGAACCCATGCGGTCCGAGATAATCCGTTCAAGACCGGATTTTGGGAGTATGACCTCAAATGAAGTTCTTTGCGAGTTCACCGCCTTGTCTATCTTGAAGAAGAACGCGGAAGAGACTAGAGCCCGTGTTCTTGCCGGACAAGGAATTCACAATCTTGCTCTCAAGGCCAAGGTGGTGTCCAAGCAAGGAGAAGGAGAAGAAGAAATATATGAAGAAGAGTGTTGGTCTCCGGAAGATCTCAAGTTTGCACTCCATGAACACTTGGCTCTCAATGCAAATGCCTTTTGGGATGCCAACAAGCACAAGACGAAGGGATCCAAGTTCAAATCCTTTCCAAGGAAGGGTGGTGACTCTAAAGTGAGGCATTGCTACAATTGTGGAGGAATCAAGCACTTCATCGCCGAATGTCCTTATGAGAACAAGGAGGACAATGAAGGCCGGCTCATTCCCAAGCGTCGGTCATCAAAGTTCTACCCATCCAAGAAGCATGGGAACAAGGACAACAAGAAGAAAGGAGAAAGGGTATTGGTGGTTCATGAGGAGTATGACTCCGAGTCCGATGATGATGACTCCGTTGATGAAGAGAATGGAGAAGTGGCCGCCATTGCCATTGTCTCCACACCACCTACATCCCTCTTCAACTCACAAAATGAGAACGCCATCATCACCACTCACAAGTGTCTTATGGCTAAGGCCTCGGAGGTAACCTCATCACCTACTCCTTCATCATCACATTCCAATGCTACCTCTATGGATGATGTGAGTAGTCTTAAGATTAAGAAAGAACTAGTTTCTTGTGATGATTTTCTTGCTAACATGAAGGGGCCAACCAAGATATACTTTGAGACACTAATGTGTGAACTTGGTGATGCCCATGACACTATCAAGGAGAAGGAGGAGTTGGAAAGATTAGCCGCCGATGATATTGGCTCTCTATCAATTGAGCTCGAGGAAGAGCAAAACTTGAGAGTCTCTTTAGAGGAGAAATTGTTGGGACTAGAAGAGTCTCATAATCTAATCTTGTCAAAACTCACTAAAGAACGTGACCATGCTCTTGCTATGGTCAAGTTACTTAAAAAAGGAGAAAGTTGAATTTGACGTTGGTCATAATGATCTTCATGAGAAGTTTGAGAAGCTTGAAGAAGCCCACAAGGCTTTGGAAGGCAAATTCTCGCATCTCACCAAGATTCGTGAACAACTTCAAATTCAACTAACTATTGAACAATCTAAAGTCCCACCAATGCAAGTTATTGAAGTTCCTTGTTCTTCTAACTCTATTTGTGATCATAGTGATATCATTGAGGAGAACAATAGTTGAAGGCCGATCTTGCTAAGGGCCTTGCTACTTGCATTCAAGGAGAGAAGAATCTCAATGATCTCTTGAACAATCAAAGATTGTTCAAGGGAAAGGAGGGCCTCGGATTTGTTGCCGAGTCCTCAAAGAAAGGGGATCTTTGTTTGGTGGTCGAGTCCTCAAAGAAGAAGAAGAATAAGAAGAACAAGAAGAAGATAAAGCCTGCTGCTGCTCCTACTCCTCATGTCCCATTTGATATTTGTTACACCGAGGAGGAGTGGGAGGAGCTGAATGGAAAGAAGAAAATCGAGGAGACCGGAGTCTCCGGGTCAAAGGCTCCGGAGTCTCCGGTTAGTTCATCTACCCCGGAGTCTCCGCTCCCAAAGGCCGGAGTCTCCGGCCCTTCTCACAATAATTTTGCAGGAAAATATAACCCTCATTATGTTCTTCTTAGGGACTATTATGGTGATGTCTATGCTAAATATGTTGGTCCCTATAATGGTTACATTGAATATGCTATTTGGGTACCTAAGATTCTTGTGACTAACAAAAGAGGACCCATTCAAAAATGGGGACCTAAAACCAAGAATTAAATCTCTTGTAGGACATTGCTTCTGGAGGAGGAAAATGGATTATTGATAGTGGTGCCACAAGCCACATGACCGGAAGCAAAAATATTGTGGAAGATCTAAAGCCCAATACTTCAAATGTCACGGTCTCATATGGTGATAATTCATCCTCTAAGGTACTTGGTTTCGGTAAGGTGGTGATCACTCCGGACGTGTCCCTAGTGAATGTCATGCTTGTCGAAACCATTGGTTATAATCTACTTTCCGTTCATCAACTTGCTACTATGGGCTATGCCACATATTTTGATGTTGATATTGTGGTCGTCTTGTGGAGTAAGTCTCTCAAGGTTGCCTTTGTTGGGTATGTCGAAAATGGCTTGTATGTGGTGGACTTTTCGGAGAAACCCACTACGGCCGCGATATGCCTAATTGCTAAGGCCGACGTGGGATGGCTTTGGCATCGCCGGTTAGCCCACGTCAATATGAGAGCTTTGCAAAATCTCTACACCGGCGGTCACATACTCGGACTAAAGGATGTTTCTTTTGCCAAAGATCGTGTTTGTAGGGCATGTATTGAAGGAAAGATGCATGAAACAAGTCATCCAAGCAAGACTATTATCTCTTCCAAGAGGTGTTTGGAGCTCCTTCACATGGATCTCTTTGGACCTCCCATTTATGCAAGTCTTGGTGGCAAGAAATATTGCTTGGTGATTGTCAATGACTATTCAAGATACACTTGGGTTTATTTCTTTGAGTTCAAGAGTGAGACCCAACAAACCGTCAAAGACTTTGCCACCGAAGTTGAGCGTCAATTCAATACCACCATATTGACTATAAGAAGTGACAATGGCACCGAGTTCAAGAACTACTCCTTAAATGAGTTTCTTAGTGATGCAGGTATCAAACATCAATATTCCGCTGCATATACCCCGCAACAGAATGGAGTTGCCGAGAGGAAGAACCGGACTCTTATGGATGCGGCAAGAACTATGTTGGCGGAGTTCAAGTCTCCATACAACTTTTGGGCCGAAGCTATTAATACCGCATGCCATGCCACCAACCGACTTTATCTCCGCAAGAACTTGAACAAGACTCCATATGAAATTCTTACCGGGCAAAAGCCCAACATCATGTACTTCCGGGTATTTGGTTGTAAGTGTTTCTATCTCAAGAAAGGTGTTCGATTGTCAAAATTTGATTCTAAAGCTTTAGAGGGTATCTTTGTTGGTTACTCCACGGACTCACATTCCTATAGGATCTATAGCAAGTCCACCGGGCATGTTATAGAGACTTGTAATGTGAGGTTCGATGAGGATAATGGTTCCTTTGTGGGACAAAGTGGTGTTCGTGATGTAGGTGACGAAATTCCTCCCCAAGCCATAAGAAGAATGGGTGTCGGATTCTTCCGGCCCATTGAGGGACACCTTTTGGCCGAAGGAGAAGGACAATGCTCTACACATGTGGAGCCTTCACCTGCTGAACATCCACAGGACATTGACCAAAGACAAGCTGCGCACCCTCACCCTCAAGATCATCCCACTGGACAATCTTGCCCGGAGTCTCCGGCCCCTGTGGTCCGGACTCTCCGGCCTATACCGGAGTCTCCGGGTATGGATACCGGAGTCTCCGGGGATGATCAAGGCCTTGATGAAGATCCTTCGGAATTCCGTGGCTATGGGCCACTTGATGATCAAGGCAATCCAAATGGTCAAGGCGAGGACCAGAACAGTGATCATGAAGATGATCAAGTAGTCTCTCAAGAATCTCCTCTTGAGGCTCGCACTCTCCGTGAGAAGAAGCTTGAGTCCATTCTTCAACGAAGAAGCATATCCTTGGAAAATGTGGTTGGGAGTGTTCGTAAAGGTGTCTCCACTAGGAGGCAACTTTCTAACTTTAGCTCTCATCATGCTTTTGTCTCTTGTGTAGAACCCAAGAAAGTTTATGAGGCGCTTGAGGATCCGGATTGGCTTGATGCCATGCATGATGAACTCAACAACTTCGAGCGCAACAAAGTGTGGACTCTAGTAGAAAGGCCTAAAGATTTCCGTAATGTCATTGGGACCAAGTGGATCTTCAAGAACAAGCAAGATGCAAATGGCATAGTCATTCGTAACAAGGCAAGATTGGTGGCTCAAGGTTTCTCCCAAGTTGAGGGTATTGACTTTGGTGAAACTTTTGCTCCAATTGCCCGTCTTGAATCCATTCGCATCTTACTTGCATATGCATCACATCATAACTTTAAACTTCAACAAATGGATGTTAAAAGTGCATTTCTCAACGGTCCCTTAAATGAATTGGTTTTTGTGAAGCAACCCCCGGGTTTCGAAAACCCTAACTTTCCTAACCACGTTTACAAACTTGATAAGGCGCTCTATGGCCTCAAACAAGCCCCACGTGCGTGGTATGAGCACCTTAAAGAGTTATTGGTTGATCGTGGTTTTGAAATTGGGGTGATCGATCCCACTCTTTTTACTAAGAAGGTCAATGGGGAGCTTTTCATTTGCCAATTATATGTTGATGATATTATATTTGGTTCTACTAATAAAGCTTTCAATAATGAGTTTGCCAAGCTCATGACCGACAAGTTTGAGATGTCTATGATGGGGGAGCTAGAGTTCTTCCTTGGGTTTGAAGTCAAACAATTGAAGGGAGGGACTTTTGTGAACCAAGCCAAATATACCCAAGACATGCTCAAGAGGTTCGAGATGATAGGAGTCAAAGGTGCAAAGACTCCCATGCCAACAAAGGTTAATCTTGATCTCGATCCTAATGGTAAAGAAGTGGATCAAAAACTTTATAGATCTATGATTGGTTCCTTGCTTTACCTTTGTGCATCTAGACCGGACATTATGTTAAGTGTGGGAGTTTGTGCACGTTTTCAAGCCGCACCAAAAGAAAGCCACTTAGTGGCGGTCAAAAGAATCTTTCGATATTTAGTGAATACCCCTAACTTTGGTCTTTGGTATCCAAAAGGAGCAAGTTTTGATCTTGTAGGTTACTCGGATTCGGATTGGGCGGGAGACAAAGTGGAACAGAAATCAACCTCCGGGGCTTGCCAATTTCTTGGTAGGTCTTTGGTGTGTTGGTCATCTAAGAAACAAAATTGTGTGTCTCTCTCTACCACCGAAGCCGAATATGTAGCCGCGGCTAGTTGTTGTGCACAACTCTTATGGATGAGGCAAACCTTGAAGGATTACGGTGTCATTTTTGACAAAGTGTCTCTTTTATGTGATAATGAAAGTGCAATCAAGATCGCTCACAACCCGGTGCAACACAACAAGACGAAGCACATTGAGATTCGAAATCATTTCATTCGGGATCATGTCAACCGTGGAGATATTGATCTATCTTATGTTGGCACGCATGAGCAACTTGCCGATATATTCACAAAGCCTCTTGATGAAGCAAGATTCCGGGAATTGAGGCATGAACTAAATATCATTGATTCAAGCAATGTGGCTTGAGCTAGGTGCATTTACTCCCATACTCTAACTTGTGTGTTGTTCTAGATGTAGGCATGGAAATAGGGGGAGTGCGGTCCTAATTGATTGGACTATCCCTCCCCCCATAATGCCAATAGTAAGCATATTGTTCTATCTTGTCATTTGTGACATTTTTGAGCTTAATCGATGAGTCTAGGTTTTGGGCCCAAGATATATCTTCGCGGTGCCATACCTATATACTCATACATGGTGGCCTTTTGGTCACCAACCTCCCTAGTGGAGGAGTTTCCCATTTGATTTTATTGTCTTATCTTTTATGGGAACATGCTCATGTTTGGTCTTATTTGATTTTATTTGCATGTTTGCAAACATGAGCATCTTGTACCACACAGTGACATTGTGTCCATCCCAAGCCTATCTCATCCTCAAACATACTCATCCTTAAATGACATGTCCTTTTCCACTATATATGTGATCTTGTCAATGGGGGGCCGGAGACTCCGGGGTTTACAGCCCGGAGACTCCGGTGGGCCGGAGACTCCGGGGTAAGTACCGGAGACTCCGGCCAGGCAGTTTCGAAACAAATACTTAGGGCACGGGGTGGGGAAGAACGGTTCATTCTTCCCCATCCACCCCCGTGCCCCTGCTCTTCCCTGCCGCCCCCACTGTCCAAGATCGCCCCCGGAGCCTCTCCAAGCTTCGGGATCCGCCGTGCCACCGGCAAAACAAGTTCTTGAAGGTGTGGGATCAATCCCACCGGTCGATTTCTTGCCATGGACTCCGGTAAACTTGCTCTCAATCTCCTTCATCTAGTTCTCCCTAGATCTATGAGATTTGCATGTTTCCCCTAGTTTGATATGGTGTACTACCTTCTAGTGGCTATCAATCATCTTGTTAGCAACTTTATTGTGGATTTTGCACTCTATTTTCTCAAATGTAGTCTCCTAGGCTCGGGCTCCTGCAACCAACCAGAGACTCCGGCCCCTGTGGCCGGAGACTCCGGCCTGGACGCAAAGTCTCCGGTTTTGGCCGGAGACTCCGGCCCGAGTCCCCGGAGACTCCGGCTAGATCAGGCCTGAGTGCACTAAGTCACAGCATAGTTGCTTACTTTTTGATTCTAGGACATGTCACCTCAACCTTGCTATCTTCCTCACTCATTCACAGGTGCAGGTGGTTCTCGGAAACCGGCCGCTCATAGCAAGGACAAATTGGTTGTCAATCCCGCCACAGGGGCTATTGCTCAGAGGTCAGTCATTGCTCAGCAAGCAAGGGATGCTAAGAGACTCAAGACGAGGATGGCTGAGGAGGAACGTGCTGAGGCAGCTAAGAAGGTCAAGTTCGATAGCCTTGTGACCTTGGAAGGGCTGTCATCATCTAAATATGTTGAGATGAGGAAGAGGGACATGTACACTCTTCCGCGGAACTCTCATGACCATTGCTTTGTCCGCAAAGAGCAAGAGCTGATCATGAAGGAATTCTATGCTTCTCTCAAGAAGTATCCGGTGTGCCCTCAGACGGTCATGGACGTCTCTCATTTTGCCAAGTACAGTGCATATTTTGGAGAGGCCGTGTGGATCACTCGCAAGCTTGGGCTCCATCCACTCATGAAGATTCAAGAGCCCTATAACATCACTTTGATCCATCAGTTCTTTGCTACCTTGGTTCTTGGGGATGGTGAGGAGATCCCCATGACTTAGATGACCGGAGAAGAGGTTTGTCACTCCACCTTCATGGACTTTGCTGCTCTCCTTGGGTATGAGTTTCGTGGTGCTACTACTCCTAGTGGCATGAGGATGCATGTGGATGGTGAGTACTATGAGAAGAAGAAGCTTGCTCCTCTCTACACCGGGGATGACAAGAAGATTGTCATTGGGGGCACTCTTGGGCTATCCAAACGGTCCAACATATTGCTCCGCATATTCCGGGCCTCCATTGCCCCTCAAGCCGGCAACTTTGATGCTATTCGTGGGGCCCTTGTGAATCTATTGGCTTACTCTCATGAAGTCTATTGCAAAGGGGAGACCGCACCCGTTGAGCCACTCGATGTGATGGATTTCATTCACAAGGAGATCAATGATTGCATTCTCAACAAGAAGACTCCTCTTTATGCCCCATTTATCATGAGGCTCATCCGTGCTCAAGGACTCAACCTTCCTCTTCTCGATGCAAACCTTGTGAATCACAAGGTTGTGAAGCTTCAACGCAAAGAACCCACCGGTCACTCAAAGGAACCTTTTGCTCCGATGAGAGGTGAAGATGACGATGCCTTTGCCGAGGGAGTTTCTACTAGTAGGGGCCCAAGGATGAAGCATGCTAGCAATGCCGGCTCTAGCTCCAACATTGAGTTTGGGCAAGAATTCAAGAAGCTCAATTAGTTCCAAAGGAATGTGCTGTGCATGAATGTGGACATCCGTCACAAGCAATATGAGAGCTACATTGCCCAAAAGCATTTGAATGACAATCAACAAGTTCTTCACAAGGCCTTCCGGAAGTCTCAACCGGACTATGTGGAATCACCTCCTTCCTCTTCTTCATCTGGCACTCACTCCTATGGCAAGTGGAGCAAGGGTCTGACTGAATGGCAAGCCTTTGAGGAGGTCACCTCTGGCACCTCCAATGTGCATCATGGCAAGAAGCCCATGGCTTCTGATGATATTGAAGAAGAAGATGAGGACTTCCATGCCGGTTCTAAGGACGAGCCCGAGGATGAAGACGATGAGTGATCTCATGGGCGTGTAGCATCGCTCTTTTCCCTTTTTGGTGTCTCGATGCCAAAGGGGTTGAAGTAGCACTATTAGGATGTCATCGTTGGGATTTGCCATGGGTTGGTTTATTTGAATTTGGATTTGCATTTGCTTTGGTCGAGACACAACTTCATGGACTTTCATGTTGTGTCTCATCTATCTTAGTGTTGAACTTTTAAATGTGTGTGGTACGTTATGGTTGTGAGACTGAAGTTCCTCTGTTGCTTAGTAAGACTATTATTAAGTTGTGCTATCTATCTTGTTAGTCTTACTTATATGCTTATGGTTAGTCTCATGTATTACTACTTGCTCTTTGTATAATTGTGAAATATATAGGGGGAGTGATGATCCTTACTTGTGTGGCTTATGTTTAAATGCAAAATGTGTTGTGCACACAAGTAGGGGGAGCTTTGGCTATATATTTTATATTATTGAGCTTATATCTTGCAAATCCGTATGTTGTCATCAAACACTAAAAAGGGGGAGATTGAAAGAGCATTTCCCTAATAAATGTATTTCGGTGTTTGTTAACAACATTTGGTGATTTAACCATGCTATTAAAGTCCTGCAGATTTTCTAGGGTATTTCAGGATCTCGCGGAGGTGCACCCCAAAAAGGTTGAAAAGATCGGAGCCCGTAGTCCAGTAGTGGAGTTAGGGCTTAGTTGTCTTGTAAGGTGCTTCGCGAAGGTGGAGATGGTGGAGAGGACATCCACGAAGTGCTGCTGTTGCCTCTTCTAGGGCGGAGACTCCGGCCCTGGTGGCCGGAGACTCCGGCCTAGAGGACTCGCCCAGGCAATCCTCAAAGTTGGACAACTCAGAGACCAGCCCGGAGTTGGGCCGGAGACTTTCTGTCTGTAACAACTCAGAAATTGTAATCCACTTCTTATTAATTTAAATACCAAATTTTGGACCCAGATAAAACTTTTTATCTATTATTTCATGCATACATGTATTTTCTATTCTATGTATTCTATGATTTCATGTGCGTTTTTCTTTGTTGTGCAATAGTTAGTTAATTCTAAGTTAACCAACGGAAGCATTTGAGACAAATTATAAGCATCAAAGAAACCAGAAATAAAAATAAGAAAGAAAAAGGGAAGAAAAAAGATGATCTGGGAAATCTGTTTGACTACCCTACTTTGAGCCTTTGGATTAAGAAATCTGTGACTCACCTCACTGTTTGGCCAGTAGGTTGAGCTTAACCAAGTGACCTACTAACTCAACTAAGAAGTGGCCACCCAAAATTCAAATTTTAACATCACCCAAACTTCTGCCAAACTTTGAATCTGAATAAGAGACCAAACCTCAAATTCCAAATAAGTTTTCTGAAAAACATGTTCTTTCTCCAGAACAAAAATATCACTGGATACCTTGTCCAATATGATGAACACCCAAAGTGGAAAAGTTCAAAAATTCAAATTTTCATTTCTTGCGAGCATTTGATCGAACACCTGGCAGACAAAATCGGAGACAAATCAAGTTTACTGTAAAGATCACTGTCGCCGTTCGCCTCTGGCCTGTAGCCATGCTCCTGGGAGACACCGCGGTCGAGCCCAGTGCCCCCTGCCCCAACCCGAGCCGTGAGAAGAGGAGGGAAGGAGGGACATGCGCCCAGGGCCCCCTCCCAGACCTTCTTCTCCCTGCACGATGCCAACCGCCCTGGATGCGCCAGAGCCGACCCACAGCCTCCCGCAGCCGAGGCGACACCCTCCCAGCACACCCCCGAGGCCGCCGTGCCCGGAGCGACCTCCGAACGCCGCCAGGACCCCCGCACTGGCCAGCTTCTGGTCGCCTTGCCCCCGGCCTCCCGAGGCTATAAAAACCCCCGTCGACGCTCCCAGACGACGCACACCATCGCCGCAGCCGATTCCCACTCCCCTTTCTTCCTCTCTCCCTCGGAAACGTCCGATCTCTGCACGGGAGCGCCGCCGCGTTCTGGACGATTCCGGCCACCATTGGAGCTGCTGCTGGTGCAAGGTGGAGGAGTTGAGCAACCGCGGCCGATCTGCATCACCACCGTCAAGCTCTGCATCCTCTCCGTCACGCCCTCGCCGTCAAACACTCATCACTGCAACGCCGGTGAGCCCCTGGTCTGTCCCGCGTAGACGACGACAATGCACCGTTGGATCTTGAACCAACGGAAGCATACCGGTTCGGGATTCTAATTAGGTCTGACGAGTGGACCCCATCTGTCAGGCTCGGTTTTAAAAACATTCCTGCCCCGCGCGAAACGGTATCGGGCCGGCCTGTTCGGAATCCTTCTGGACTCGGCCCGTTTGGTTAGAAGTAGGTCCGTTTCGATTTTATTTATTCACCCGCCTTTTCGAATTAATTCAAAATTGTTTCAGATATGATTTTCAAACTTAAATTCCCAGAGATTTACAAATCCTTTTCTAGCAAATAAATATGCGTTGGAAAGCTTGTAAAATGCTCTAGCCTGTAGAATTGGTTAGAATTTCATTTGAGCTAGGAATTTAATTAGATATGAATAGTGTGACCATAGCTTTATTAATCTTAGAAAATTTCTAGAAAATTATTTAAGCCTCCTAAAATCATGAAATTTAAATTGTGAACTCACCAATGACCTCCCTTACTGTTAGTCAACTTTAATCAACTCAAACCTTGTTAGTGTTATCAATTAGACCCTAACCCAACTCTAGTTAGTCACATAACATGATAGATCCCTATCATACACTTAGAATTAATTTGCCCTCTTTACTAATTCACTTAGTTAATCCCTCCCACTTGAACTAGTCTTAGTACCCCTAAAACCAATACCAATGCTTAGAAAGTGAACAACATATGACACTTAGTAGAGAATATAACTTGCACACTTGAAGAAAACTTAGAAGAAAAACTTACAATCCAACACCATAAAATGCAACATGAATGCTATTGTTAGCAAACAAAGATGTGTGCTTGGTGTGTTGTTAGCATTGTGTAGTGATTGTGTGCTTTGTGTTTATTCGTTATTAGACGCTAGTATTGCCGAGGAGGATATTGGAGGGGATTATTATCAAGAAGAAGAAGAATACCCCGGATACTTTGCCAACCAAGGCAAGCCATCTTTTGATTCATACTCCCACTACCTAGTTTTAATATTGCATTCTACTTGTTTAGGTAAATTGCATGATTGAATTGCTAGAGTAGCATGATAGAAGTATAGTGATATCTTGCTTAGCAAGAGCATCAAGCTGAGTTTATCCAATCACATTTAGTAGTATCATCACTCAATGTAGTTGCTTAGTCGCTAATAATATTGAGGCCATCTATAAGGGGAACTCTATTTGAAAAGTGGTGACTTGAACTTGAAACTTGAATTGGAGATTGCTCCTACACAATGGTTTTATGAAAGAAATCAATCTTGACTAAGAACTATGAAATGTATTTCTCAATGACAACGAGTGATGTACTATGGGAGCCAACCATACCGTACGACCACATTACCCCTATATGGGAAGGGGCTTAGTCCGTAGCTTGTTTATCTTAGTATGGGAGGCCTTGTAACAAATCTTTATGGAAGGACACCGTGAGCGGTTACTTCTGAACCAAGTGGATTCCACTAACCCGGCACTCCGGGATGGCCAGAACTAGAGGCGCCGGAGCGGGGATTCCGTACCCCGGGCTCTAGGGAAGGATCCTATACTAGGGTGAGCAAGTGAAAGAGTTTGTTTGATTATCTGAACCCCGCATACTTGTGTATGACGATCCGTGGATTTCTCCCGGCAGATGTATCGAATCTTGTGGGTAAAGTGTACCCCTCTGCAGAGGTTTTTAAACTATTCGAATAGCCGAGTCCGCGGTTATGGACAGTTGGCAAGCTCTACTTGACTTTTGTCAAAGATAAAAATAACAATGGTGAGATTTGTGAAGGATCTGAATTGAAATGACTTGACTTGAACTTGATGTTGACACACTTGAAGTTCCTCTTTAGATTGAACTTAGAGAACTAAAACATCTTTTCTACCAATGAACATTCTTGGGAAATAAATTTAGCTTTTGCAAATAAACTTAGTGCTTAGTCCACTATACCAAACTTGCATATCTACTTCATCATTTCATTTATAAGATGGTTTGCGAGTGCATCCAATGTACTCATGGTTGTGTCCCTGGCTATCAACTTGGCCAGACTATGGGGAAGAATACCAGGAGGAAGGGTATGAAGAAGAGTACCAGAACTAAGCTCGTCTCCATGAGTCGCCATTGCCTGTAGGGTGAAGGCATGGACCCAAAGACGTTATTTCCGCTGCCATATTGTGTTGTAATATGAACTTGGTCTCTATGACCATTGTATTTGAACCTTCGTATTGTAATGTCTATGGAACTGGTTACCAACTACGTTATGTATATCGCAACAATGGTTCTGGGATTGCGGTGGAATACATAACGGGCACTTCGAATTTGTATCAAATTTGAGGTCGTCACACTGTCTCTGGCCGGAGACTCCGGGTGGGGCGGAGACTCCGGTCCCCCGGGGCCGGAGACTCCGGTCTGGCCGGGTGGTCGAGGGTTGCAGACTGGCTTGGTCAATTCAGAGACCAGGCCGGAGTTGGGCCGGAGACTTTTGTCTCTGGCCGGAGACTCCGGCCCTGGAGTCACTTAGGGCGGAGACTCCGGCCCTCCTGGCCGGAGACTCCGGCCCTAGTCGTCCAGCAACGGCTACATTTCGTGGAGGACTATATAAAGCCTTCTTCTTCCTCAAGAGCTCGCTGCGGCTTCCACTCTCTCTCCTCCATTGTTTCAAAGCTTCAAAGCTCAAGATCTCTCTCCCTAGCCAATAGAACTCAAAGCCCTTTTGGGATTTGAGGGAGAAGACCTAGATCTACACTTCCACCAAGGCGATTTGATTTCCCCCCTCTCTTTGTTGAGGGGCTTGTAACTTGTGTGATTCATCGGATTCCTAGCCGGAAGAAGCCGTCCTCCAAGCTTAACTTTGTGTGTAAGAGCTTGGTGGGCCTATTGGGAGCCTCCAATTGAGTTGTGGAGCTTGCCCCAATACTTTGTGTAAAGGTGTCGTGCCGCCTTCAAGGGCATCGCTTAGTGGAGCGTGAACTCGCCTTTGTGGCTTGTTCACCGGAGAATAGGGTGAGCCTTTGTGGCGTTGGTGGCCTTTGTGGCACCACACCTCTCCAACGTAGACGTACTTCCCGTAACAAGGAAGGAACTACGGGAATACATCCTTGTGTCTTCGTGTCTCCATTGCGGTTACCTCTATCCTTTACTCGTACCTTTACTTATATTGTTATTGCTAGCTTGCTTGTCACTCTAGGTAAATTCACTTAGTAGCACATCTAGAGAATTTACCTTCTTGTCTAGCCTTAACTTGAAAAGAAGTAAAAAAATTGGGTAGCTCCTATTCACCCCCCCCCCCTCTAGTCGCTCATACGATCCTTTCACCTCTGACTAAAGGTTCTCGGGTTGCATGCGACTAAGAGTTTTTACATCAAAAGCAGAAATTACGCCACCTCAGCATTTTGCTTCGTCGTAGAAGAGGGCATGGCAAATTCATCGCCAACAGTTGAAGGAGGCGCGGGTTCTTCCGTCGCTAGAGTTGGCGCAGTAGATGTCGCGGAGGCCGCCGAAGGAGAAATAATTGACACCAGGGCGGGTGCCAACTTCTTTGCCTTCTCGGAGAAAGCTTTCAGCTCAGAGCGGGAGCGGCCATGAGGAGAGCTCACCTTCTCCCAGTCGACATCTGCACCATGTGCATAAGAAAGTGCGATAGCACCCTCAGCACCATGCTTCAGAGAGAGCCCCTTCAGTTGGAGGATGGGGTCTTCAGTCGTATCGAAGGCTTTGGCGAGTTCCTTCAAGTCATCTTTCAGAACCTCCGCCTTTTTCTTCGGCCACAACCCGACGAACATCCGCGTCAGAACGCGGCTCACCAACTCAAAGATCTCCTGGATAGATATCCAGTTTGCTTCAAGTAAGTTAACCGCGGTCATCAGAGGATCATCGCCTGGTTGCAAAGTCGACAATGACACCCCGGTAAATCCTGCACAACAAAGGGGACAAGGAAAAAGAAGGAAAGGAAAGCATTAGCAAGTGCAAGAATGCAACAGAAGTCGAAGAAGAGGACAAGGCGAGTACTTACCCTCAGCAGCAGTAGACATCGTCTGAAGTCGCTCAGCCACGGCTTGCTCTCGCAGACGATGTTCTTTCTCAGCATCAGCCAGGGCCTTCTCCGCTTTCTTCGCCCTAGCCAGTGCCGATTTTTGCGACTTATCAGCAGCTACTTTGGCAGCAGTCGTAGCGTCATAGGCTTTTCGTGAAGCGCTAAGTTCGGCTTCCAGCGACGCAATGCGGGCATTGGCCGCTGCTAGAGCACCTACATGCCAGCAGAGAAAGGAGAGAAGTCAAATAAAACAGCAAAAAGGAATCAAAAAAGACAAACAAAGACAAGACAGCAGAATTTACCTTCGGAAGCTTTCGCTACCTTTAGGTACTCAGCACATTCTGTCCCCAAGGCGATGCATTTCTTCATCAAAACCTGGAAAAAGAGGCACGAGTAAGCATATGGACTATACAAAGAAAGTAAGTCAAGGGTATCTACTAACATCATCAGAGGAGGCAGCGGATCCATGAGCTTCAAGAGCAATGTCCATTTCCTGGGATTTTTTCGACCGCTTGGTGCTTCGGATCACAGGAATCTTCTTGATAGAAGACCTGGTGGTCCTCGGCGCCTGCACAGCCGGCTCAACTTCTTGCGCAGAAGGTTCCTCGGGAGTAGCAGCTCGAGTGGATGGAGCATCCGCGGCGTCCTTTTGCGGCTCTTCGTCGTCACTGCAAAAGGAAACAGGTTATATGCAACCCGACAGAAAGAAAGGAAGAATAGCAAAATCGCAGAACCCGCAGAAATACTTACGATGCCATGAGGTCAAAGAACTCGACATCCTCTTCGAGAGCAGGGGCTTCGTCAACCGTAGTTCTCTGTGCAGAGGTACTTGAAGAAGCAAACTCATCGACGCGCTTCCTCTTCTTGTCTATACCAGTGTCTTCGGAAAGCGCAGGAGGAGGCGATGTCGTTGAGCTGGTATCTTCTTCTGATTCTTCAGCTTCATCTCCATCCTGATTCTCTTCAGCCTCGGGGGCTTCAGATACAGTGGAGGCCAGATCAGCCGCAAGAGGCCCTTCTTCGGGAAGAGGAGGAAGTGAAACAAGGAATTGATGGTCCTACAAATGGATAAGTCAGAAAAGTAACCTATACAACGATAAACATAGTTGGGAACCAATGAAATTCGACAGCAAGTATACAAAACAAATAAATGCATACCTCGGGTAGAGGGTGCACAGAGTCGAAGTAATTGGCAGCCAATTCTGCGACTGCATGATCCTTCGTGAGCTTGGTAAGGCTCCTAACTCGCTTGTCGACTTCTTCTTTCTTCATCAAATCTCCAGAGATGCAAGAAGAATCCACCAAGCCAGAGTAGCTCCAAAGTTTAGACAGGCGATGTTGCAGGGGTTGAACTCGACGTTGCACAAAAAACGCCATGAGCTGAATACCCGACAAATCACCTCCTTTACCTCCTTTCAGAGCTTGGATGCGAGTCAATAGAGGAGCAATTTGCTCCATTTCAGCATCTGAGGGAGGCGAATCCCACGATGTCAATTTCTTCAGCTCCTTGGAGGCGTCAAAAGGGGCTAAGCCATTGATCACTCTAAGATTTACACATATATCTGAACCTTGCAACCATAAAACTTGTCTGTTTTACCTCATTTCTACCTGTGTTGCACCAACATTTTACATCATTTGATCCTTTGTCACAGATCAGTGCGCCAAGGCACTTAAATCTACAAGTCAGAGTAATTCAAACAAAAGACCAAGCCACCAGGAATGGAGGAGTACATCTTGAGGAGCAAGAAAAGAAGCCAACGGCAGAAACAGGCTGCCACGGCACAAAAGGACAGGAAAAACGGAAAAGCAGACTAGCAGCTGCCGCCACCTTTTTCCCTCTACTCCTCTACGCTGCAACATATCCATCGCCACACAACCACTCCATCCATCCATCGCCACACAACCACTCCATCCATCCATCGCCACACAACCACTCCATCCATCCATCGACACACAACCACTCCATCCATCCACCACTCCACCAAAACCTTCCTCCTCCATAGTCCAACACACCGAAAACCTTCACCTTTTCCACCCACTTTTCCCTCTACTCCTCTTTTGCAACAAGATCAGATCAACGGCGCAAGCAAGAACACCATGAACACCACCAAGAACACCTCCAAGAACGTCAAGATGGACAAGGCTCGAAGGATCTGAAGGCCAAGCTCTTCCTCATCCCTCTTCATCCTCTGCCACGACAGCAACATCTCTGCCTTCTCCAATTTCTCTGCCACGGCAAGCCTTCGGTGACCAACAGCAACCTCTCTCTCCTCTCCCCCATGCTCTGTGATCTTATTTGTGTTGATCTTGCACTGTAAAACAGTTTGAACCTTGTCCTGGATCTTTGCTATGGTTTGAGTGACACACTCCATTGTAAACTCCAAGATTACTGTGATTTCTGTGTTGCATCTGCCTGATCCGTTAGGTGCAAGACTAGCCTCTGCATCTAGTCCCAAAAATGCATCCCTGCCTCACTTGCTCGTTTGTCCTTTGTTTCCTTGCCTGACAAACAAGAAACATTGGATTTGTTATGTTAAAACTTCCAACCTAAAATTCTCTGCTACTTTCCTGTTTACAACACCAAAAACCCCACTTTTCTGCTTAGCTTCTGGAAATTAGGAAATAGTCTCATTTGTGTTGATCCCTGTGGAGACGACTAGAAAAACCCCCCTATAATCTCAACTTAGATCAAAATTGGCGCCGTTGCCGGGGATCAACTTTTGATTGTTTCCTTAGATTACAGTAGACTAAGCTGTGTAAATACTTGTTCCAATTTGCAATCTTTGATTGTCTGTTTTAATGACTTGTCTGTGATCAAGCTTAGAACTTTTATTAGGGGATTTAGTTCACTAACCCTTGATCAAGTTCTTGTCTGTGATTGTGTGTAGAACAATGATTTCATCTAATCTTCGTGGGAATTCAGTTGATGCAGTCCTCTGAAGATTCTCCACTAGCCCCATTTGATCCTGAGCCAGAGAGGACTTTGTTTGCAAGAAAGAGAGCAGCTTCTGAAGTTTCTGCTGAAGATTTGGAAACCTCTGTCTCAGATTTGGAATCATCATCCTCAGATTTCAGCATGGGTGATAAGAAGTTGAGAGATTTGTGGATTCCCAAGGTCCAGATCAACAATGCAGATGTGATTATGCCTGCAATACAAGCAAACAACTGGGAAATCAAGCCAGCTCTGATCAATATGGTGCAACATAATCCCTTCAAAGGTTCTGCTTTGGAGAGCCCCCATGAGCATATCAGAAACTTTCTGGAGTACTGCAACACTTTGAAGCACAATGGTGTTCCTCCTGAAGCCATCAGGATGCAATTGTTTCCCTTCTCACTGTCTGGACTTGCAAAAGTTTGGTTCCACTCTCTTCCTATTCACTGCAGAGACACATGGGAACATGTTCTTCAAGCCTTCTTTGAGAGATATTTCCCTCCAACCAAAGCAGCTGAGTGCAGAGACAAGATAACAAGATTTGTGCAATATGAAGGAGAAAGCCTGTATGATACTTGGCAGAGATACCAAGGTCTCATCAGGATGTGTCCCAACCATGGCCAGGAGCAATGGCTCATCTTGCAAACCTTCTACAAGGGTTTGACAGAGCAAACCAGATCATTTGTTGATTCAGCTGCTGGAGGTGGAATCATGAACAAGACCCTTGATGAAGCTACTGAGTTGATTGAGAGCATGGCATCACACAACTTCTCCTGGACAAATGAAAGAGCTGTCCACCCCAACAATCAGCTGCAGATTCAGTCAAGTGGCCAGAATGCTTTGGAAGCCAAGTTGGAGAGTTTAACAACTCAGCTTGCCCAGCTCATGACAGAAAGAAACAGCCAAGCTTTGGTTCCTGTCAACCAAGTTACTTCTGCCTGTGCAATTTGTGGAAAAGAAGACCATTCTCTCATGGAATGTACCTTGTCTGCACCTCCTGAAGCCGTGATATCAGAGGTGAACTATGCCCAGAATCAAGGGCCATATTCCCAAAGTTACAACCCCTCTTGGAGAAACCACCCCAACCTTTCTTACAAGAGCAATAATCAGCAAAGTTACCCAGCACCAGGGCAGCAGCACTATGCCCAAGCATCCCAGCAGAGTTACCATCAGCCTGGACAACAAAATTTCAGACCCCAAGGTCAAGTGCAACACCCACAACAACAACACCACCCAGTACATCAGCAAACTACTTCATCCAGCAGTAGCAGCCAATCTGAGCTTGGAGAAATGATGAAGCTACAGAAGGAAATGTTCAGTGGAATGCAAGAAACTATGAAAATGCAATCTGAACTTTTCTACAAGACTATGCAGCAACTCACTGCTGGAATCCAGACCAACAACATTGGAAAACAAGCTGACGGAAAACTGCCAGCCCAAGCAGAGAAAAACCCAAAACAGTGTGGTGCCCTTTCCACTACTGAAGTTATTGATGCAGTCACCACTAGGAGTGGGGTGAACACCGAACCCTTACTCAAAACCCCACCAAATGTCACTTATGTTGCTCCACAGAGAAGACCCACCGTGCAGCATCAAACACCTCCAGAAATTGTTCTGCCAAGGCAGGAAAAATCAACAGGACAGCCTGCCCAGACAGAAAATCCTGCCAAGGCACAGATCTCTGCCACAGAACCAACAGAGAAGCCTTTGTTGATGAAAGTGCCATTTCCAGAGAGATTGGACAAGACCAAGGAGGAGAAGCAATACTCTAAATTCCTTGAGACCATGAAGGAAGTGCAAATCACCATCCCCATCTTGGATGCAGTGTTGCACATTCCCCTATATGCAAAGTTTTTCAAAGATCTGATCACAAGGAAGAGGAGTTTGGACAGCCCTGAGTTAGTAGCCTTGACAGAAGATTGCAGTGCTGTGATCTTGAACCACATGCCCAAGAAGCTACAAGACCCTGGAAGTTTCAGCATTCCCTGTGTAGTGGGAAGAAAAACCTTCACAGCCCTTTGTGACTTAGGTTCCTCTGTGAGTGTGTTACCCTCTGCTGCAAGCCAGATTCAGCAGCTGGGAACGTTGAAGCCTACCCCAATGACACTTCAACTTGCTGATAGAACCTTGAGAAAACCAGTAGGAGTCCTTGAAGATGTGCCAGTTCAAGTTGGCAACTTTGCATACCCTGTGGACTTTGTTGTGCTAGAGATGGAAGACAATGCTGAATCAATGATTCTAGGCAGGCCATTCTTGGCAACTGCTGGTGCCATCATTGATGTCAAAGGTGGAACCCTCAAATTACAATTTGGATCAGAGCAAGCTGAATTCAGCATGAAACATGCCACTCATTTACCCAATGTTCCTGAACATTGCCATTCCATTGATGTTGTTGAAAGAAGTGTGCTAGAAACTTTGCCAGAACCTGAGCAAGAAGAGCCTGAAGCTCAAGTCTTTGTTACTGCTGAAACCACCAATGTACAGCAGCTCTGTGAAGTGAAAATTTGTGAAATTGTACCTGTGTCAAGTGCAAGAGAACCAGCTCATCTAGCTCACCATTCTGTTGTGGAGCTCAAAGAATTGCCTTCCCATCTGAAATACTCATTCTTGGAAAAGGAAAAGTTACACCCTGTGATTATTAGTTCTGCCCTTTCAAGTGAGCAAGAAGAAAGTCTTCTGTCTATTCTGAAGCTGTACAAGAATGTCATTGGATATTCCATTGATGACATCATTGGCATTAGTGAGAAAGTGTGTTCTCACAGGATCCACTTAGAAGAAGGCAGCAAGCCAACAAGAGAAGGACAGAGGAGACTAAACCCTGCTATGCAAGATGTAGTAAAGAAGGAAGTTCTGAAATTGTTAAAGGCTGGAATGATATACCCCATCTCTGACAGTGAGTGGGTGAGTCCTATCCACATTGTGCCCAAGAAAGGTGGCTACACTGTTGTTGAAAATGAAGAAGGGAGGCTCATGACCACAAGACCTGTTACAGGATGGAGGATGGTGAATGACTTCAGAAAATTGAACAAAGCTACAAGAAAAGATCACTTCCCTCTGCCATTCATGGACCAGATGCTAGAGAGACTTGCTGGCCAGAAGTACTACTGCTACCTTGATGGTTACTCTGGATTTCTGCAGATTCCAATCCACCCTTCTGACCAAGACAAGACCACATTCACCTGCCCATATGGAACCTTTGCTTACAAAAGGCTACCATTTGGCCTTTGCAATGCTCCAGGCACCTTCCAGAGATGCATGATGTCCATATTTTCTGATTACATTGAGAAGATTATGGAAGTTTTCATGGATGATTTCACTGTGTATGGAAAAGACTTCGAAGCCTGCTTGAAGAACCTCACCTTAGTCCTTCACAGATGCTCTGAGCAAAATTTGATTCTGAACTGGGAAAAATGTCACTTCCTTGTCTCTGAAGGCATTGTGTTGGGCCACCTTGTGTCTGCTAGAGGAATTGAGGTGGACAAGGCAAAGGTAGATGTGATTGCCAAGCTACCCCCTCCTGAAAATGTGAAGGGAATTCAAAGCTTCCTGGGCCATGCTGGCTTCTACAGGAGGTTTATCAAGAACTTCTCCTATCTTGCCAAGCCACTCACCAATCTCCTGAATCATGAAGTGAAGTTTGTGTTTGATGACACTTGTTTGCAAGCATTCAACCAATTGAAAGATGCTCTCATCACAGCCCCTGTTGTTCAACCTCCTGACTGGACACTGCCATTTGAACTTATGTGTGATGCAAGTGACTTTGCTGTTGGAGCAGTCCTTGGCCAGAGGAAAGACAAAGCTGTACATGTTATACATTATGCAAGCAAGACTTTGGATGATGCTCAGATCAATTACACCACCACAGAGAAGGAGCTGCTTGCTGTTGTGTTCTCATTTGATAAGTTTAGACCATACCTGGTTGGACACAAGTGCATTGTCTACACAGACCATGCAGCAATCAGATATTTAGTAAGCAAAAAGGATGCTAAACCAAGGCTCATCAGATGGATCCTTCTGCTCCAAGAGTTTGACATAGAAATTAGAGACAAGAAAGGGTCAGAGAACTCAGTTGCTGATCACTTGTCCAGAATCAACATTGATGAAAACAGAGAGATTCAAGACTTGATGCCAGGAGAACAGCTCATGGCAGTTAGTGCCACTTCACCTTGGTATGCTGACTTTGTGAACTTCCTAGCTTGTGATATTGTGCCAGCAGATCTCTCCTACCAGCAAAAGAAAAAATTCCTCCATGATGTCAAGAGTTACTATTGGGATGAACCTTTTCTGTACAAACATTGTGCTGATGGCATTGTGAGAAGGTGTGTTCCCTCTGATGAAAAAAGTGATGTTATGTTCCAATGCCATTCAGGATTGTATGGAGGACATGCTGGAGTGTTCAAGACTCAAGCCAAGATTTTGCAAGCTGGTTTCTTTTGGCCAAGTATGTTCAGATACGTTCATGAGTACATAATGAAGTGTGATCCTTGTCAAAGAGCAGGAAAGATGTCAAAGAGAAATGAAATGCCCCAAACAGGAATCTTGGAAGTGGAATTGTTTGATGTTTGGGGAGTTGATTTTGTTGGACCCTTGCCATCTTCTCAAGGCTACAAGCATATTTTAGTTGCTGTTGACTATGTGTCAAAATGGGTTGAAGCCATTCCCACTGTTAATGCTGATGCCAAGGCAGTTTGTAGAATGTTCAAGACTGTCATTTTCCCAAGATTTGGAGTGCCAAGAGTTGTAATCAGTGATGGTGGTGCTCACTTCAATAATGACCAGTTTGAGAAGCTTCTGACCAAGTATGGAGTGAAGAATCACAGAGTGACAACTCCTTATCATCCGCAGGCCAATGGCCAAGTGGAGTTGTCAAACAGGGAAATCAAGCAAATCTTGGAGAAAGTTGTGTCCAAGACCAGAGGAGATTGGTCAATGAAATTGCCCGACACTTTGTGGGCTTACAGGACAGCATACAAGACACCCATTGGCATGTCACCTTTCAGAATTATCTATGGCAAGGCTTGCCATCTGCCAGTCGAATTGGAGCACAGAGCGCATTGGGCAATCAGGAAGCTGAACTTGGACATTGGCAAAGCAGGAAACATGAGGAAACTGCAATTGTGTGAGCTTGAAGAGCTCAGGAATGATTCCTATGAAAGTGCAAAGATTTACAAGGAGAAGACCAAGAAATGGCATGACTCCCACATTCTGAGAAGGGAATTCAAGGAAGGGCAGTCAGTGCTGGTGTATGATTCCAAGTTACACTTATTCTCTGGAAAGTTCAAGTCCAGATGGTTTGGCCCTTGTGTTATCAAGAAAGATCTAGGCCATGGTGCCTTTGAGGTTTATAGCTCAGCTGAGGGAACATTCAAAGTAAATGGCCAGAGGTTGAAGCACTACAGGATTGGAGATTTGATTGAAAACCAAGTTGAAGAAGATGATGAACCAGAGGATGGCTCCAATGCATCCTCTACCCATGCAAACCAGTGATGATGAAGCTATAGTCAAGCTAGTGACTTTAAACAAGCTCTCTTCCAGGAGGAAACCTGGTATCCCTTGTATCATATATTTCCCTTTCACCTTTTTATGTTTTTGCCTTGTGTGTTTGTTTCTTTTTGTTGTTTCAGTGATAACTTGGATGAGGAGAAAGATTGCTGTTGATTGACAAGGCAGAGAAGCAGGAAAACCACCAGGTGAACACTTTCCATTTCCACACATTTGTTAGAATCTGAATCAGAATATACTATACTATTGTTTGATCTTGTGTGAAAGTGCTCTGTTAAGAAACAAATCAAATTTTGTTGCTTGAACCTGAAAATATCACTTTGCATGCTATGAAGAACTTTGCTTTGAATCTGCTTATAACTCTTGCAAATGCTTTGTTCAGAGCCTAGTTCCACTTTAGAACTTTTGTACGGCTTTACTCAAAGAACCTGTGAAACATCAGTATATTTGTTAATTGCCCTGAGAATGAAGTTCATGATCCATTTCTTAGCCCCTAACCAATTGCATCTGTTGCATTTTTTGCATTAGCAAACATGATCTCTGGATTGTGACTTGTGAAGCACTAACATACTAACATACTAACAGAAAGGAAAAAGTTTAGCATTAGCAACCATGATCTCTGGATTGTGGTGTGTGAAGCACTAACCTGAAAATGCTAAGTAAAACTTGTTGTAAATACCCAAAGCACTAGCACCTATGATCCTGGGATTGTAGTGTGTGAAGCACTAACTAAGTTGACCCATCAAGCTAAGTTACTAACTGACTAACTTGTCTATGCATTAGCCTATTATGTTCCTGGGAACTGTAATAGGTGAAGCACTAATTTTGCATTACATATTGGGCTATGTACTGGATCTTGAGTTTTCAATTTCAGAGTCAATTACTTTATACTCATGTGTCCATGTTGTTTGATCTAGACATACTCAAATTCTCTTGTGAAACTTGTTTTTGAATTGGCAATTGCAAGATTTATCTGCATTGAGTCAGCAATGTCCCTCATCATGCTCTGTTACATTTTGTTTGGTACAATGCACCATTCTTTACTTGAGGACAAGCAAAGGTTTTGGTCTGGGGGTTTTGATCACTCTAAGATTTACACATATATCTGAACCTTGCAACCATAAAACTTGTCTGTTTTACCTCATTTCTACCTGTGTTGCACCAACATTTTACATCATTTGATCCTTTGTCACAGATCAGTGCGCCAAGGCACTTAAATCTACAAGTCAGAGTAATTCAAACAAAAGACCAAGCCACCAGGAATGGAGGAGTACATCTTGAGGAGCAAGAAAAGAAGCCAACGGCAGAAACAGGCTGCCACGGCACAAAAGGACAGGAAAAACGGAAAAGCAGACTAGCAGCTGCCGCCACCTTTTTCCCTCTACTCCTCTACACTGCAACATATCCATCGCCACACAACCACTCCATCCATCCATCGCCACACAACCACTCCATCCATCCATCGCCACACAACCACTCCATCCATCCATCGACACACAACCACTCCATCCATCCACCACTCCACCAAAACCTTCCTCCTCCATAGTCCAACACACCGAAAACCTTCACCTTTTCCACCCACTTTTCCCTCTACTCCTCTTTTGCAACAAGATCAGATCAACGGCGCAAGCAAGAACACCATGAACACCACCAAGAACACCTCCAAGAACGTCAAGATGGACAAGGCTCGAAGGATCTGAAGGCCAAGCTCTTCCTCATCCCTCTTCATCCTCTGCCACGACAGCAACATCTCTGCCTTCTCCAATTTCTCTGCCACGGCAAGCCTTCGGTGACCAACAGCAACCTCTCTCTCCTCTCCCCCATGCTCTGTGATCTTATTTGTGTTGATCTTGCACTGTAAAACAGTTTGAACCTTGTCCTGGATCTTTGCTATGGTTTGAGTGACACACTCCATTGTAAACTCCAAGATTACTGTGATTTCTGTGTTGCATCTGCCTGATCCGTTAGGTGCAAGACTAGCCTCTGCATCTAGTCCCAAAAATGCATCCCTGCCTCACTTGCTCGTTTGTCCTTTGTTTCCTTGCCTGGCAAACAAGAAACATTGGATTTGTTATGTTAAAACTTCCAACCTAAAATTCTCTGCTACTTTCCTGTTTACAACACCAAAAACCCCACTTTTCTGCTTAGCTTCTGGAAATTAGGAAATAGTCTCATTTGTGTTGATCCCTGTGGAGACGACTAGAAAAACCCCCCTATAATCTCAACTTAGATCAGCCATACTCGTCTTCAGAGGAGGCCTTACGGTCCTTGATGTAGAACCATTTGGTCCTCCAACCTTGGACTGACGCAGACATAGAAAACTCCAGATATTGCGCTTCAGCGCGCACAGAGACGACAGCCCCGCCCAGTTTGGGTTTGTTGGATAGAGGAACGCTGGGGCGGAGTCAGAAGATAGATCTCCAGAGAAGAAAGTGGGGCTCAATCCCCAAGAATGACTCGCAAAGAGTCACAAAGCAAGCAATGTGGAGAATGGAGTTCGGTGTGAGCTGGTGAAGCTGCACACCGTAAACAAAGAGAAGCCCACAAAGAAACTCGTGGGCAGGAAGAGAAAGGCCGCGTAGGAGGAAGGCAAGGAACATTACCCGATAATCGCTCGGGGGCTGCAGGATCCGCTCAGTGCCGGGGAACTTAATGGAATCGCTGCTGGAGATGAGGCCGTCCGTCCTGGCCTTCTCCACCTCCTTCTTCGTGATGGTGGAGGACACCTAGCTAGTCGCAGAGGTGGTTTTTCCCTTGGCCATGGCGTTCTTGGTCGCATGGTGCTTCACGCGCATCTACCAATCCGCGCTTGGGGGCTATGCACGAGAGGAGAAGGAAACAGAGATCGACAATGGCGGCGGCGGCGGAGAGAAAGAGCTGGTAAACAGTACAAATCCTCCACTATCCCTTTATATACCTTCTCAGAGAAGGAATGTGGGCTGAGACGTGGCGCAAGGAGCGGAAACAACAGCCCACTAACGGGCAGAGAAATATAAAAATTACCGCGCTACCCATGAAACGGTACGCATTCAGTAAAGATGACGTATAGCTAAATTCGGCCGCTGATGTCACGAAGAGGTTAGAGATCAATTCAACAGATGCATGTAATTGGCAAGTATCAAATATGGCGACTATCAAATATGAAGATGATAGACAAGAGCAAACAAGGTTGACGCCGACAATACAAAAATCAATTGATGAGACTATACCCGAAAAATATTCGACTATAGCCTCGGGGGCTACTACCATCAGAAGCGCTGAACGCGCACCCGACGAATGTTATCGTTAAACTATTTCGAGTTGAAGTATGATGATGGACTACACTATACTTGAGCCTATACTCGAAAAAAGATTTGTTCGACTATAGCCTCGGGGGCTACTCCCATCGGGAGCGCTGAGCGCGCACCCGACGATGTTTATTGACAAGCACTATAGCATGGGAAGTGAAGGAGTACGCGGTGGAACATTGTTACTCCCATCGGGAGCGAGTTTTTATGGTTGTATAACCCAAATATTTTCAGTCAAAATTTGACTGCGACATGAGATTCTCGAGTTGCGTTATCGCAACGAAACTCGAATGCCGTGATTTATCATGAAGGTAAGACCCCGGGATCCGTCCTGTGTGGCCTGGTATACGCACATGGATGCGCTTTGCTGGTATGTATCCGTGTCTACGATGCGAAGAAAATCCTGGTGGACGCACTGGGTACCTTGAGAATCACTGGGATTCATTCTTTGTAAGTCCTAAATGCGGCAAAAGAGTGGGTTTGACCGGTATCCCGAATTCAAGTCCAAGGGGATTGAATTTGAAGTAGGTGACAAGTATCTGTTCTGGCAGTTAACTGACCTCTTGATCCGTCAGAGTTGTCAGGCTTGTTCATCAAAACCCCTTGCGAGTATTATCATGAAAATAAGTCGAAAGACCAAGTCGAAGATTTAAAGATATGAAGAAGTCGAAGAATTGATCAAGTCGAAGATTTAAAGATTAGAGATTCAACCCGAATCTGCAATTCTGGTAGAATCTCAGGGGCTACTGACAAGGGTATAGCTAATAGAGCCTGTTAGTTGAGTACCCCTGATGCCCGTTAAGCTAGGCCCAATTGTAATGATAGTCGACATACGAGTCCTTACCGTATGTCGATATTGTAATCTGTATCGGACCCTACCCGATCCTCGAGACCTGGCCACCTATATATAGGGGCCAGGAGGGGATGGTGTAGGCCAGATTGAAAGCAAGCCAGGTTCAACACCCAAGTTTACTTTCGATATACGCCTATTTCGACTAACCTTACCTTCGAGTTCATCCGACGCCCTATCTCCCCGATCCTAAGTCCTTCATCTAGGACATTTGTCGAGTTAACCCTCGTCACCAACCCTACGTCGAGGGTTTTGCCGTTGGCGTACCGCTGGCTAGGGCAGCTGGCCAAGGGCCGAGCGGTCGCCACGTGCCATCCTACGCCGAGAGCTCGGCCGTCGGCGTATCACTGGACGCTGTTTGGACTTGACTTGGGCCCACAAAGCTACGCCAAAGGCCGGTACGCCGAGGGCCAGCTGTGGCTGTTAGCGTAGGCACCATACGCCGAGGGCCTTGGCTACGCCGACGGCCAACACGGCTCCACCGAGGGCGGTCTACACCGAGGAGCTACATCGAGGGCTGCCGTCAGCGTAGCCTACGCCGAAGGCATCGTGCTGTACGCCGAGGGCTCACTAGTGGAAAATGGGCCTTTGGTCAGGCACATTTAGTCCCGGCCGTAATCTAGGCCGGGACTAAAGGCCTGGCCACGTCGCCCCAAATTCCCCCACCCGCCCGGGAGCCTATAGTCCCGGTCCGTTTCAACCTTTAGTCCCGGTTTTAGACACAAACCGGGACTAAAGGGCTATGCGGTGGGCAGCCCGCATGTGCGCCCCCTTTAGTCCCGGTTTATGTCTAAAACTGGGACTAAAGGCTTCTGCCTATATATATGGCCGCAGCACCTCTCCCCTCTCCCTTGTTTTTTTCTTGGATGGAGGAGTGTGGGTTTGTGCTAGTTCTCCATTTCATTCCTATGCACTAGAGGTGTTTGTTGAAATGTGTGTTAGAGCGATGCCGCTTAAGTGCACCAAACACAACTACGATATGAGGTGCCCGAGCCACGCTTAAGCCTCTTCCTCTTTATTTCCACTTGTTCTAAAAGGTTAGCAACTGTATTTCCTCGTTTAGACCGTGCGGCACTAATTTTAGGATCGTGATTGCGTTTGATATACTGTTGTATGACGCAGATGAGCCATCCATGGATGTACGGTGATTGACGCACAGCCGCTTACAGAGAAGGCGTGCATTCTTTTCGAGATGCGGTCGAGGCGAACAAGCATGGTGGTGGCTTTATGTTTTTTCCATGTGTTGAATGTCGGAATGAGAAGGATCACACTTGCTCAAGAGTCATTCAGAGCCACCTGCTTCGGTCCGGTTTTATGTCTGGCTATAATGTTTGGATCAAGCACGGAGAAAGAGGGGTTATGATGGAAGACGACGATGAAGAAGAGAACGCTGATGACAACTACCGATCTATGTTCCCTTAGTATGCTGATACCGCAATGGAAGACAATGAATAAGAAGATCAGGGTGAAGAACGGGAACCAGATGAGCCCGCTGATGATCTTGGCCGGGTCATTTCTGATGCACGGCGAGGCTGCGACATAGAAAAGAAGAGGTTACAGTTCGAGAAGATGTTACAGTACCACAACAAATTGTTATACCCAACTTGTGAAGATGGCCAGAAGAAGCTGAGTAGCACACTGGAATTGCTGAAGTGGAAGACAGAGTGCTGGATTCCTGTATTGCAAAGCAAATCAGGTTTCGATGGATTCTTGCATTTGCAGCGCACCAGCTTTTACCAAAGCCAAACTTGGACCAGCATGATCCACCCGTTCTACCATTAGCTTACACCAGCTTTCCATCCTTTCTACACGAGCTTTATGCAGGTCTTTGACAATTTCCGAGATATCGGGACGCGATCCGCCGAGCTACTTTTGTTGTCAAACGGTGCAAACTGAATACAGTTTGTACAGTTTAACTGCTACTTCTAGGTTCTTTTCCTAATGGGGCGCTGTGATGCGCCCTTCTCTTTCGTTGTTCAGTGTTTACTCACTCCAAGTGAAATGGGTTGCGAATTTCTCACGCTTGTTTAGGTCTGTTACCCTAAGATTGATACAACCAATTACAGAATGACAGATGTCTCTATACATCAGAATAGTAGTACACGGTTGAAATAAGGCAGCTCGATTTGTGTTATCGTATTACTTGAAACTCACCGGCGCCTAAAGGTACCGCTAGTGTCTTCGTACCCTCTTGTGTAAGTCTGATTGATCCGCGTGCAAGAATCAGTCCATTGAGCATTACTTGGAGGAAGTGTACAACTCATATTGCATTAGAAATACTGAGAGAGGATTTGCGTACATCACAAGTTTCCGATGCAACTCATTCCTACTTGATATATTACGGATGGTGAAAAAACTGAAGGACACCCACACACGCGCAATGCTCTCTCTGCTCTTATTTCGGTGAGCAACTAAACTGCGAGTCTTCTTTCTAGGTGTCGACCTGTTTTATATACATGCATAGACTATATGTTACAAATTAGAGCAAAGATAATAGCATAGCCAGCTACCGGATTTATATGCCATATCACCTAAAGCCACTTAGCTTTAACATCAGTATTATAGACTTACTATTAGCTTATATGTGTATGTGATCAACCCTTTGACTCAAAACTCACTAGAGGGCTATAATTAGCTTTACTGGCCCCAAGCTACATGCAGGCTGCACCTTCTTGTTTATTGCTAGGCAGTAAAGAGCCCGTTGTCGTCTCTTTCCTGTCTTCTCTCATCTTTACTTAGGCTAGCCATAGTGGTAGTATCTTAGCTAGTATCATGTAATTTAGACCTATAAAAATGCTGATGTGGCAGTTAATTAAGGAGGAAAGAGAGGATTAGAGTATCATAGGTGGATACCGTATCATAGCGCACATACCAAGAAAAATTAATGTCAAATAGATCTTGTACACATATTTGCGTTGAGATTCTAAAAATCAACAAATATAATGATAATATGATACTACTATAAGATACCACCACTATAGAGGTAGTATCATACACTAGTATCATATGCATGATACTACCCACTATGGCTAGCCTTAGGCTAGCCACAATGAGACTAGTCACAATGGAAGTATCATAGCTAGTATCATATATGCCATCTTAGCAAAAATCTGATGTGACACAATAATTAATAAAGAGAGATGTGAGAGTGGTATCATAATATGATACCGTATCATGACACGCAAAACTAGAAAGTATGCTAGCAAATGCATCATATCCATATATTTATCTTGAGATTCTACAAAACATTAACACTAGTAGGGAAAAGCCTACGGCCGGCGCACCAAAAACCCTTATCCCCGGCGAATTCCAACTCGCCAGGGACCCTAATGCCGGCGGTAATGCCTTATCCCTGGCGCATTGCACTATTCGCCGGCGATAATTGCATCTACTGCTGGCGAATAGCAAAATTCGCCAGGGGTAACTTGTTTCACTGGCGAATTTTGCTATGCGCCAGGGATAAAAGCACTTTTCGCTGGCGAATATTCGATGCGCCAGGGATAATAATTCTATGCGCCAGCAAAAATAATTACAGCAGATATACAACAGATATATAGCAGATAATACACAGAATAACAGTAGCAAAACAAGAAATCATATTTACAAGTGATCAAGACTCCAATATTACACACAAGTGATCAAGACTCCAATATTACACACAAGTGATGAAGACTCCAATATTCACAAGTTGCACAAAGTCTCGATCCGGACTTACACACATAATAGACAACAAGTAGCTAAACAAGTTGCACCAATTCTCGATCCGGACTTACAAGTCTTGTTCGGGAGAGTACACAAAGTAGCTAAACAAGGAACACATAGAAAAGAAAGACAGTGGCGGCGGTGAGCATCATCATGAGGAAGGTGGTCATCCGGCTCCTCTCCATCTCCCTCGTCCTCTCTCGCGCTAGATAGTTGGCATATCTAGTTTCCGCCTCTGCCAAAGTGTTGTATCCCTTGTAGCTGTTGCCGCTGAAACGGTGTACCAGCTGCCTCCTACATTCTTCCCAGTCGTCGTAGACTCCGGGAACCTTGCCCTTGTACACGACATACCAGGTCATCTACACACAAGGAAAAAGTTAGTGGTTAAGTAATGAAGCATGAAAGTTGTGCAGCAAAATTTATTGAAAGCGACAACACATAAAACCTTTCCGAAGCGGGTGGGAGTGAAGGATTTTCCAGGAAGAGTATTCCTTCTTGTTCCCACAGTCAACACATGGACAACACATAAAACCATTCTGAATGTTTGCCCGAGCCACATCGCCAAAATTACGAAGACCTTCAATGAACTCGGAAGTGCGTTGGTCACCGTACATCCATTGTCGTTGGTTCATCTGCGTCATATAATTAGGTTTACCAATACTATTACCGAACATCATAAATAGTGAAATGACCACTGTATATCGAAACATGCATTTGTATCAATGACAAATGAAAGGATAGAGTTGCTAACCTCGATCGATGAGGAAAGAACGAGGATAAGACCTAAGTATCGCTCGGGCAACTCATATCATTTTTATTTTATGTGAGCTTAAGTAGCATCATGCTCTTAGGCATTTCATCAAACACCTCTTGTGCATAGGGGAAAAAATCAAACTAGCACACCCCCTCTCACACCTTCCAAAGGAAAAAAAAACATAGCAGAGGGCTGGTGGGTGGGTGTATTTATAGCCAGGACCTTTAGCACCGGTCTGTGCACTGAACCGGTTCAAAAGGGTAGCCTTTAGCACCGGTTCGTGCCACGAACCGGTGCTAAAGGTCTGGCGCCTGCCACGCGGCAGACGCGACACCTTTAGCACCGGTTCGTGGCACGAATCGGTGCTAATGGTTCCTAACAAACCGGTGCTAGAGCTCCACGGGCTCCATTTAGCTTTCTGGCAGCTCGAACCGGTGCTAAAGCACCCCTTTAATCTGGGTTCGTAAGCCAACCGGTGCTAAAGCCTTATGGAGCTCAAAACAAAAAGCGTGGTAAATGAAGACATGTTGATCACGTTCCCAAATCGCAAGCCAAAGCTCTAGGGTGTGCCGGTACAACCTGAGATTGACTATCTCTCCTCCTACATGCTTGACCTTCACACGGCTTCGTTCAGATTTAAATATATTGTATTAGGCGTATTTGAAAGAGTATGATATTAGGTGTATTTTGCAATATTACATGAAACAACATTGAAAGTAGTCCTCCACCTCCGTTCTAAAATATGTTACTTATAATTTTTAGCAAAAGTCAAACCTTATAAAATTTTATCATGTATATAGCAAAATGTATCGGCATCCACATACCAAATGCATGTAATATGAAAGTATATTTCATGTCGAGCTTAGGGGGTGTTTTATTTCAGCTTTTTTTGGCTTTCTAGTAGAATATAAGCAGGGGAATTGAAACAAACGGCTGGCTTCGGAGACACGGGTAGAGCGAGCGAAGCACCTTTTGAGGTGCTTCCCGCGGCTTCCCGCACAACAGCCGAATCGGTATTTCTCATTGCCCATTTCCTTTGTCGTATTTACGGCACATTGCCACTGCTGAGCTGAATCGTTTCCCGTCCTCTCCCTGTTATCCCAAAATATCGCATCTCCTTCGACACCACCTACCCCGCCGACTGATTCCCGGCGCCTGCGGATGATTGCCCGCGTTGGCGGCGAATTCCTGCAGTCCGCACCATCCGTGTGCCATTCCGTGTCCGTCCGGCCAAGCTCCTGTACATGGTCCTGCTGCTGTCGAAGACTCCGTCGGTGTTATTGAATTTGCGGTATTGGATAATAATTACAGTACATGGTCATGCCTCTGCCTGGGCGCTGTTCTCAACTTGTCGTGCAACGAAAGAGCAGGCGATGTAGCCAGGCTAGCTAGTTAGCCTGATTCCTTAGTGCGTACTTGTAAAGTGGTACTTCTTTTCTAATTGATATACTTATATAGTTTGATCAGGAATTATAGATGCTCTCAGAAATAGCAATTATATATATATATTTAGAATAGCAATTATACATGTTCTTAGAATTACAGGGGTATTTTAGACAATTCCTCAGCATACAGCTACACAGCCAGCCAAATCACCAAACAGTGAAACTTAGAACAGCAGCTTTCCCTGGACAGTAGCTTTCTCTGCACAGCAGCTTTCCCTGGACAGCCAGCCACAAACAGCCCAAACAAACAGGCCCTTAGTAATATTGATTTTGTATTGTAAAAGTTGATATACTTCTATACATTCAATTATACTTACCAAAGTTTAATTTTGATGAAAAATTATATGCATCCGGAGGGAGCAAGTGCGTGTACTTGTTGTTTGTACTTTGTGTACTTAGGGCATCTTCAGCGGGCCGACGCAAACAGTCCGCACGCGTTCGAGGTGGGTCGATCGGCCTGGCACGGCGGTTGCGCCCTCTTCAGCGGGGCGACGCAACCGGACCGACGCGTTTGGCCAGACCCATTCCTGGCCTAAATTTGCGGCATGTTTGCATCAATCTGGACGCAGGCGGACGACGCGTGTCCTCCCGCGTGTACCACGGGCCTGCATGGCAGCCACCTAGACGTGACGAGACGTTGTTGGCGCCTGCACTAGCCACAAAGCGGCATCACGTAATGGCATCAATGCCGGCGCAGAAGCTCACGCGTTGGCCGCTGACTGACACGATCACGCATGAGCTTTTGCGCCGGCATTGATGGCAAAGGCGTTAGGCCCTGCATGGGTAGTGGCCGCCCAGGGCATTATAAGATGGCGCGCGCTGGCGTCGCTCCTGCACTCACCACCACCAGATCCTCCAGAGCCCGCGCCATGAAGATAATGTCCTGGCTTTAGATGACAAAGAATGATGATACTTAACAAAGTTTAATTTTGATGAAAAATTATATGCAACCGGAGGGAGTAAGTGCGTGTACTTGTTGTTTGTACTTTGTGCACTTAATTCATTATCCTATCAGGCTAACTCTACCACGGAGTACTGTACTGCGGTACAGGGGTAGGAGTACTAGCAGCTTGCAGGTGTGCGAGTGTCTCTGGGCCCACAGCATACAATTGCGGCTGGGTTTGTAGGGATTCCGGCGAGACCCGGGAAGATTCCGCACTCAGCAAACGCGTGTGCTTTGACATGTGGGACCTGCCTGTGCAGCGAGCCCCACCCCACGTATCCACCGGCCATTGGCTCCGTAGCTTCGATGTGTTTTCTCTGGACAAATTTCCGAATATCGCTTGCTCCGATGTGTTTTCTCTCGTCTCCCTCCAACTTGTAGCTTGGTAGTCAGCCGATTGTCTCCTTTGTTGTGTCTCGCTTTTCAGTAGCAAATGCACCATTATTTCAGACGAATATTAGTGGCATATAATTGGGACGAGCACTACCTCTCTCGCACGTTGACAAAGGATGATAATGGCTAGACTGGATATACGTAGCTTTCTGGGGAAAGCCGGACAATGAAAAGTGAGCAATGTTTGGACAAAATATAAAGAGTAAAATTCATAAAACTAGGAACCGAGAGTGCCCCTCGTTTTACCGTAAAGAAGGAAACACAAAGTTAACGTAACCACCCGTACTAGCGTGTAGTCACGGTAAAGTTGGAGGCTTGCTCCTTTCCCCGAAGCAATGATGGATTTTAGCCTCTTTCTAAGCACGAGTTGATGACGCTGAAGCCTCCACAGAAGCTGCATTTGCATTTACCGCAGTGAGTAGCAATCATCAGTAGCCTCGTCCCCACGAATCCCGAGCAACAGGGCACGCGCCTCGTTGCCACATCGGAGTTGCACCGGACCACCTCTACAGTCTACAGTCCACACCAGTATTTTTCAGTCCCAATTTCCGTGTTTTCCGGCACGCGTTCAGTACTGCAGCGTGAGAAGCACTGCGTTGCATTTGCATTTGTTTTACATTATACACGCACTCGAATTGTCAAACGTGTAGAGAAAAACACAGCTACGAATTCTCTTATTTGACAGGCGAGGAGCCGTGGACGAACTCCCGCTTATATATCCTGAAAAATCTTACCGTACCACTTAGTTGTGAGTTCTGACTGATAATGATACAGGTGTTGAGCCCTTGAGGTGTTCCGGCGGAGATCGAAAAGTTCCCTTTTCACAACGTAGGTGCAGTTAACCAATTGGTCCCGGAAGACTCTCGTTTGATGAAATTAGCAAAAAGTGAAAACGCATGAGCGCCGAGTGTAGCTCCACCTCGATCCAAAAAGCACCTGGAAAAGCTCCTGCTGGTATTTTTTTAACCCGGCGGCAGGTCTGTTAAAACAACACCAAGCAAGCAAGCAAAGCAATGCAGGTTTCGATGGATTCTTTTAGTTGCAGCCCACCAGCTTTTACAAAAGCCAAACTTCGACCAGTCTAATCCGCCGGTTCATCCATTAGTTTACAAAAGCTTTCCATTCTTTCCACACGAGCTTTACGCAGGTCTTTGACAATTCCGGGATCTCGGGACGCGATCCGCCGAGCTGCTTTTGTTGTCAAACGGTGCAAACTGAATACAGTTAGTATACTGTTTAACTGCTACTTCTAGGTTCTTTTCCTAATAGGGCGAGTCAGTGCTGTGATGCGCCCTTCTATTTCGTTGTTCAGTGTTTACTCACTCCAAGTGAAATGGGTTGCGAATTTCTCACGCTTGTTTAGGTCTGTTACCCTAAGATTGATACAACCAGTTACAGAATGACAGATGTCTCTATACATAAGAATAGTAGTACACGGTTGAAATAAGGCAGCTCGATTTGTGTTATCGTATTACTTGAAACTCACCGGCGCCTAAAGGTACCAGTACCATTAGTGTCTTCGTACCCTCTTGTGTAAGTCTGATTCATCCGGGTGCAAGAATCAGTCCATTGAGCATCACTTGGAGGAAGTGTACAACTCATATTGCATTAGAAAGACAGAGAGGCAAAGGATTTGCGTACATCACAAGTTCCCGATGCAACTTATTCCTACTTGATATATTACGGATGGTGAAAAAACTGAAGGACACCCACACACGCGCAATGCTCTCTCTGCTCTTATTTCGGCGAGCAACTAAACTGCGAGTCTTCTTTCTAGGCGTCGACCTGTTTTATATACTTGCATAGACTATATGTTACAAATTAGAGCAAGGATAATAACATAGCCAGCTATTGGATTTATATTCTATATCACCTAAAGCCACTTAGCTTTAACATCAGTATCATAGACTTACTATTAGCTTGGTTCTAGTGAATATTTTAATATTACATGTGTATGTGATCTACCATTTGACTCAAAACTCACTAAAGGGTATAATTAGCTTTACTGGCCCCAATCTACATGCAGGCTGCACCTTCTTGTTTTTTTAGAGCAACCACATATTTCATTAATAGAAAATCAAGTTACATGAGTAAACAAACTGGAAACTAAAAGACAAAGACAAACCAGGAGAAAAGAGTTGTCCTAGACGCTTTGCAGAGAAAATTCTAAAGGACAGAAAAATACAAGCCGGCTTTTGTCTCTTTCCTCTCTTCGCTCATTAAGATTTCGCTGAAATAGCTTTAAAGCCAGCTACTGATTTAGATATATTGTACTTGCTCTTAATGACATGCATGGGCCTAGCATGTGACGCCCCAAAACGGGCACCTTGCAGATCATAGCGATCACGCCACAATCTACATGATGTCGCTTTGGAAACGCACCACCAAGCGCCTCGTGCACGTTGTAGCGTGCACGCGATGCGGGTGGAATCGAGTAGCAACAGTCACACAAGTTCACGATGGAACCCACAAAAGAATATATAATAATCACGAAGACTCCACGAGTCAAGAATCCAAATGTACAATAGAAAGATCCAAATCATACATAAAGCAAATAGCATCCGAGTACGGACAAGAATACAAATGGGCCTAAGAGGCCTGAAGATAATCGATGGCGTCCAAACCCTGCCCAGGCCAAGCCAGAAGGGTAACCTTGCTAACGTCGTCGCTCTCATACCTGTCAAAAGCGTCGGGCCAAAGGTTGCCGAACAAGGAGGAAGAAAGAGAAAAAGGAAAAAAAAATGAGGGTGAGTACCGAGGCACGTACTCGCGAGACTGGAATTCAGCTGTGCTCGTCTACAGGCTATATGGTGGACTTAGCGGCAACAAAAGAATCATACTACAGAGACACACTACAACTTCCGTCTAACTAGAATAAGATAAGAGAGCGCATAAAAGTAAACATCTAGAAACTAACACCAAACATAACCCAGCCGATGAATCACCTCCTCGTGACCAAACGAAGAAGCAAGTATCAAAGGCACTCACACGGTTACCAAGTTTTATAGTAGGTTTATTGTTGTAGTTGTGCTAGCTTACTACACAAGTTTATTAATATTGAAATAGCAGGTGCAAGTTGTTCTATGATCGAGTAGTACAGCTCCAAGTCGTCCATAACCGCGGACACGGCTTTTCGAAAAGATTTAACCCTGCAGGGGTGCCCAAATGTACCAAAACTTTCGATCAATCCTTCCGGCAAATCTCGCACCCTTAATAAAAACATGTGCGCCATCAGGATAGTCACGACTCGCACTCTCCTTCACTACAAACAAGTCCAGGAAGCCACCTAACTAAGTTTAACCCGTATCGAGAGTCCGGCCGAATCTCCGAGACGGACCTAGCTGTTTGAGCCTACGGTTAAGTCGGATCCTAGGAGATGCACACTGGATCGGAGCTCCTCATGGAAGATGACCAGTGACCTCACTCTTTCGGAACTCGCTTAACCGCATCCCACCTATACGGACGTGCAGAAATAAGGGGTTACAAGGCACGCACGGCTTCCCCCAAAGTAAAGTCGGACCATAAGAAATAAGAGCTGCACGCCCGACAAGAACCAAATGGAAACACCGCAAACTAGTTGTGGCCACTGGATAAGTCTGTAGATTCCGGCAGTGATCGAGGGGAGGCCCGTAAACGTACCCACGCTTGGTTAGAGCGCTCAGTCTCAGAACAGTTCATGCGATCTCGGGGTCCTAGGGGACACAAGTGAGCCGTCGTAAAACTGGCAAAATGACTCACCGATGCCTCTGCTTAATTCAATTTTAAGTATTAACAGTAAAGTAAGCCATGAGTATCTCCAACAACATATATCATAAAGTAGAGCATGCAATAACTTCCCAACCCAATAAGATAACAACAATTGAAACAACCTGAACATGCCTACGACTCGCAAGGCCAACTCAAACAACAAGCACACGGTTAATAGGATGTATGAGAGGTTCTATGGCATTGCCTTGGATAACAGGTGGATAGGACTCGTGACTAGTACAAAGCATCGCGACACAAGGCTAGAATATAGAGCTAGCGAGAGCAAAAGTATTAAATGGGTAGAGAGAAAAGGGCTCGCCTGAAAAATGTGTCGAAAAACTCCCGAAGAACTTGTCGTTGCTCATATCACTACGAAGCGTCCTATCCGGGAAGAAGCAAAATGCTACAACAAACAACGGATGCAACACTTACTACTACGGAAAAAGAATCGGCATGATCATGTGAAGCATGTATGCATGGCATGGCAAGCATGATGCAATGCAACTTATCCAAATTTTGCGAAATCGGAATCCCGACACACACATATATGGTTCAAGTTGTTTTACTACACGACAATTTTGTATGTTGATTAGCATGACAAAGACAAGATATGGGTGAGCTACACAAAATTAAATGAAGTGCGGAAACCATATTTGGTATTTCCAAATTACTCCATATATTATTATTAGGTGATTCCTAATTACGCCAAATATGATATGCAATGCCACATGAATGTTTTACATACAGAAGATAAATATTTAAAAATATAGGCTTAGGCGAGGGTCTCACGATTTGGGTCGAAGAACGGTCGCCGAATTGAAGTGAAAGTAGCGAAAGAAGTCGATGTCGCGGAAGTAGTCGCATCGCCACCGTCTTGATGATCCAATAGCCGATGTAGTCAAACGAACGGGCGCCGGAAAGTAGACCCACATACAGCGGCACAAACCAAAGCACCGGGTAACAAACACATGTTCGTCCAAACAAATGGTCGAACACTTGTCGGGTGAACGGATGTAGAGACAAGACGTCCGCGTACTTGCGCAGAAATTGGAGATGGAGCAAGACACACGCGCACACAGGCAATGAGCTAGACAAGCAAGCACCTAGGCAGCTGGATGGATGAACAATGACATAGCTAGCTAGCTAGCTGAAATTCGACGGAGATCGTGTATGCAGTGCTAGCTGAGTTTAAACAGAGTAGTATGGAAGTGATATTGACAACTTGTCTGCGGTATTGTAAGGAACCAAGGTGGAGTGGACAGCATCGAACTGCTGTGTGGTGGCGATGGAGCAGATGTTGTCGGCCGGGTGAGAACCAGAGATGGGAGCGGCTGCGAGGACTGGAGGCCGACTTGTGACAAATAACGGCATCGCGACGACGCACGCGCGGAACCTGCACGATGCGCACAAAGCTAGCTAGCCAAGCTGACTAGCAAGCACCTGGATGGCACAAAGCCCAAGAAAAGCATGCACGGGAGTATTTGTTGGAGTGCTGCCTATTTGCGATCAATGCACGGAAGGTAGTTGTCGACGAGGGAATTTAAAGGAGCTGCGCCGGATCCGATGGCTTGGTTCGATTTGGAGCTGAAGCTAAGGACGCCGGCTGGTAGGCGGAAGGAGCTGAAACTGCAACTCCTGTAGATATTTAGTCGAACAGTTGATAGGCAGAACGGAAACACACGCAGGTCGGCAGCGATCTGGGCTGCCGCTGCTGTTGTTGCAGGCCAAGGCGGCGGGAGCGAGCGTGGGGAACCACGGCGGCCACGCGTTGCGGCCACAGATCGAGCGGGAGCGAGGATTGGACGGAGACAGCTAACAGAGGCCAGGGAAGCTGGGCAACGGCGAGCGGCTCGAGGTGTCGGAACAAGGCCTGTCGGCCGGAATCGGAACAGGGGGAAAACGTACAACGGCCAGGGGAAAAGCGTAGGACACCGGCGGATCAACAGATGATTTTATAGAAGGAAAAAGAGGGACGAAATTAGAGGAGAAAGAGCTAAATTTTCAGATCTGGATTTTGGGAAAAAAAGGTGGGGGAATTTTGGGCAGATTTGGAGGCTAGGGTTTGAGAAGGAAAAGGGGGAAAGTGTTGCCCTTAAATAGGCCAAGGATTAGAAGGGCTTGGGATAGTTTTTGAGTCAAAATTTTGTTCGGCTTTCGCCTATTTTAAATTTGCAAAACTAGAAAACATTTTGGTGACCAAAAAAATATTATTTTTTTATTTTGATTTCGAAAATAAGAAAAGAGTAGAGGGTTTTATTAAACCGTCCGGATAATTAGCAAAAACAAAATACAATTTTGGGAAAATAATTTTTATTATAAAAAAATGCACATGGAGATGATGCATGACGTCACGACGACGCGAAAAAGAAAATAACAAACAAAAATCTAATAGGTGTATTTTCCGGGTCGTTACATAGCATATTATTAGCTCAACCCTTGCATCAATCTCGGTTAGAGTAGTACGTTACCCTGAACTTTGTGGGTTCATCTCTGCTCATCCTTTTCAGTAGTAGATGGCAGTGCTAGCGTTCTCTAAGCTCAGCTGTATATGTAAAACATTAGTGAATGTATTTTTTTACTCTGGTCATGAAAACCACACGTGTGATAACTACCAGACTGGGGACTAAGAAACTACTCCGTTTCATAATCATTCCATAATTATTGACGTGGCTGTAGTTCAGCAAATTTAAACTACGATCATGTCAAGAATTATGCAATATGAGAGTAGAGAATAAGTAAGTTGAGTCATGCTTAATTGAAGAAAAACTTTCATTGAGCTTGGAAATGCTAGGCTACAAACCTGCATCATTTGGAAATGTCAGAATCTATCAAATGATTAATATAGTAGCAACATCATGCATGGGAAAAACATGTTGTGAAGCTACACTAAATGCGGCTATCTCCCGAATAACCATAAACTATCCTTTTTTATGACCAATTTACGCCATGGTACTAGAGTTTTTGTGGGATAATTTCCTAGTGTATTGGGTGAAATCTCTACCTTTAGTCAATCTTTATAAAACCCCACCCACAATCCACTAGGTAGAGATAGAGTATTAAGGATTGAGAAAAATAAACTAAAATTTAAGAAAAAAATGAGGATAAGCAGATCAAAACTCTAGTACCAAATATATTTTTAAAATTAAGTGGTGATTTAGGGTTTTGTGAGAATTATTCCCACTAATCCCCACGAAAAATCTAATACCAAACAAAGGCTTATTGGTAGACACGGTAATTAGAGGCCTAAAGAAAGCATGGCCACAATCAAGTCAGGTCAGTAATAACTCCGGTTTCATCCATGTACTCCCTCTATACCAGTTTAATAGGCCACCGCTTATTTCGAGACCAAATTTTGACCAAAAATTTTGTCCATTAAATATAGGATATATGTTACAAAAATTATATCATTGAAAAGTTTGTTTGATTATGAATTCAACGGTATAATTTTTGTGACAAAGATCTTATATTTTGTTGACCAAAATAATTGTCATTTTTTCTCAAAGTATATAATGGCCTCGTAAATTAATATCATAAACCGATATGGAGGAAGTACTGCATGGCCTCATAATTTTTTCTTCGAATAGTGCGGCCTATTGGGCTGCTGTTGATGTTTGGTCAACTCGTGTGGCTGCTTTTGCACTATCTTTTACTATTGGTTCTCAGTTGGTGAAGACACTTTGCCTCTACATCATTTGATTGCCCAAAATACCCCTCGCATCACGTATGTGGAGAAAAAAATCAATTCACGTCAACGTGAATTTGAAAACATATGGTAAAGAAGAAGTAACTCCCTCGTTTATTGCATGCACAATCACGGGAATCATGGAAAATTAGAAACACCGTATCAATCAAATCATAAATGCCAAAATCACCCGTATAAGCAACTCTTAATTACTTGCTAAAATCTCTGATTTAGGCTAAAGACGTGCTATCAAATCAGATCTTACCTACTATAAAACCATTCGCGCTGCCAAGAAATTAGATCGCAGTTGTGAAAATCAGGGGACGCCCCACCTGTCTTCTCTCTGCAGCCGCCAGCCGCACACTATGACACAGGGCTTGGACGACCACGACATGAGCTTTGCCCACCCGCATCCGCCTGCTCCGCGACGCAGCAACCGACACTGTGCATCCCGCGTCAAGATCAGGCGGCGCAACACATGCTTAGCATCGGTGCCAGAGATGCAACATTAGAAGATGTAAGCGTTGAAGCCTCACTCGTGCATCATATTCCTTCCTCTGTTCCTCGTGCGGTTCTTGGAGTTTTAGGAGCTACGCCTTAACACCATTCTCGAGACAAGTCTGGCCATTGACCACAAGTGCTGGTTCTAACCCTCACCCTAACCTCAGGTAATATTTTTTTCTTCTACCCCACGAAAAAATAGGATGCACTGACCCCCAACAATTCAGAATTCAGATTCCCTCAGGTAAAGGCTTCATTCATTTTGCAGGATATTGTAGTTGTAACCAGTATCATCATGTAGGGTCTTTAATTTTTTTACGGGTGTGTAGGGTCTTTAATTACCTGCCTTCATATCATCAGTACATTGTATATGAAATCAAAATGCTCCTAAAGCGATGAGTTGCTTAGATTTGGTGAATAAAATATTAATCATGCAGAGCTTTGTTGCATATCTAAAATATGACTGTTTATATCTGATTTTACAGTAAAGATGCATAGCCTATCTATGTTCTACTGTTGCGGTGGAGTTAGTGCCTAGCCAGGCGGTGAAGCCCAGACTGAACACCACGCTGAATATGAAGAACTTTTGGGAGAGGTAGCAAACAAACATTCTGAGTGGGGAAAAAAGGTAACTGTTTTCTTTAGTTTTGCTTGTTAATATGTCCATTATATGTTAACTTTCATTTTAAGACAAAATAGGGTGCTAATTAAAATAATTTTGTCTGAAGCGTGTAGTAAGCATATATTAATTTGAGTTCACATGCAGGTATCAATAGTGAATTCCCTTATATTTTAATTGCAACAAATAAAAATATCTACTAATTTATTATTATATGAAAGCTGGACACATTGAGAGGGAAATGGAGATGCGGGAAGACATTCTGTGAAGGAAAAAGGAGTTATTGCTAGAACAATCTTTTATACTTCATTGTAATGCTAACAATGTAATGTTTTAATTCACCATTTTACTAAAAGGGTGTCACTATTTTAGGTCATCTTCTTTGTTTTACATATGGGCTGCTCACAAGGACAACACCTTTGTCGGGTGTTTGAGTTATTGAGTAAGACATCGGCCACTGAAGAAAATTCTGATCGATGTAGAGGCTGGGGCTAAGCCTCCATTTTGAAAAAAAAACTAAAGAAAATTCTGAACATGGAATCCACATCATGAGAGGAGGCAGTTTGCCATCTCTAGAGGTTCGTACTGGTACATTATTTAAATGCTCATTAGTTTCTAATTTTGTTTCTTCATTTTCAACATGACCAACATGCATTAGAAATGCAAAGACGCCACCAATTAGACTAGATGGGATATTAAGTTGAAACTACTCTATATTTTCTGGAATATAACTAGCGAAAAGTCATATTATGCTCCTCTTTTTGGAAATGCGATCTTACAGTAAGCTCGCTAAAGATCTACTTATTACTTTATAGTAACTACTTGTTTTTTGCGGGTGAAACTAACTACTTGTTAAAAAAAATTAACTATTTTTGTTACATAGTTCTAGAAATATTCCATTTTCCTTCTTTTTCTAGACTACGATACTACTCTAAAGATATATACTTATTTTCTGCACTCCTTGTTAAAAATGTTTAACTATTTGTGTTAACTATTTATGTTAACTATTCGTGTTAACATAGTATCCTACAACAAACACCCCAAAGATATATACTTATTATCCCCTTAAAAAAGGTACCTATTTGAAATCTATTTTGGTCATGCAAAATGCTCTCTAACCTAAATGTTAAATTGTTGTCTAAATATACACATCAAACCTTTCATATGGACATAATCGTAGAAATGCTCTACATTTTATTATCACTTATACTAATTTCCCATTCTAGCAGACTGTTTAAGACATCGTATGCATTGGAGTATCACCCTGGTAGCGTAATCTTGATAGTTGGACGGGATTACTTGGTAGAAAAACTTGCGTGAGAGGAGCGTTTCAAGAATATATTGGAATACTATGCTCAGACCACAACTGATTACAGTGAAGTGATATATCATATATGCAATTCAATCCAACTGCTTAAGCAAAGATCTTATTTTCATGTATGGCATATTATCTATAATACTTATAAAGTTGATCCCCACTATATGTATTTAATGTTTGCAAGCTGCCCCCACAATGAACCACGTCATCTAAAATAATCTGAGCCATTTGATCAAATTTAAACACACCAGATTTTCTACCTGATAACATGACGTGCGCAGTTGGTCTTCAGCGAAACCAAACGACTAGATTTTCTACCTGATAACATGACGTGCGCAGTTGGTATTCAGCGAAACCAAACGGCTACAAACCCTCTTCTCTCCCCCACTATCACCGCATTTACAATCCACTTCTTTTTATTGTTTTGGAAACGTATTCCGTTCAAACACTAATTGGTTGGAAACTGTAGGGCTGCCGAGGCATTATATACTCTACCTTTCGTGTAAACTTTCCAATTCCATTAGCACCTCTGCAGAGCTCCTTGCTATGAACCAACGATTCCATTGAGTGTGCACTATCCGCCAAAAGGCAATACTACAGATCGTTGCCACAAGTAGATCAGTTCTGTAGGTCGCGACACTACATATCGTTGCTGCCCAGCGCCTGGTCGCTGGCCCATGCCAGGTTCCTTGCTCATCACCGCCATACTCTTCGCCGCCCAGCGCTTGGCCGCAGTCGCCGCCTTGGTGCCTAGCTCCCCATTTGTCGCCACCGAGTTCATCGTTGCCTTGGTAGTGGGCTGCCTCCGGTTCTCGCTCGTCGCAGCTGCGCTCTTCGCTGGCTGTATGCAGCCGTGAAGCTTGGGCATGGCAACTAACATGGAGTAAAGGGCTGACGGATTGTCAACACCGTGTGAGCAGAGCAGGCGATACGAGCAACGAGGTTGATGTCCGGCTTCCTTTTTCCTTTTTTCATCAGAACTTCAGATCATTATTTTTCTTCTATCTTCAACCTTAATCAAAATGTTTACTAACGAGGCAGGCAGTCGCAGGCTCATAGAAAATATGAAAGGATCATTCATTGAGTTCCCAACAGAACATGTATGTTTAATCAAACTATCTGGATCATTCTCTTTTCCTGCTAGGCAAATGTGCTTGAAGCCTTGAACCATTAAGTCAATCACATGGAGCAACTACATCTCTTTCACCGAGTACACATGTACATGTACCCTTGCAGAATACATTTTCTGAATTATATTTGCTGCAAATGGTTAGTATCTTGCCAAGCAAGTGTAATTTAATTTAATAAACTTATCCCGTATGCTGCCTTTCTACTATGTCTATTGCTCCCATTTGAAATAAATTCATCGCATAGTATGTTGTCTTTCTACTATGTCTGTTGTTTCCATTTGAAATCAGAATATGATTACGGGAGGATTGAATCACGAGTTCGTGTATGGTACATAATTGTGTGTGCAATTTGCCTTTGAGGAAGCGTGTGAATGAAGTCGCGTGTTTAACTTTTTCTGAGCTTAGATGTAGCTATTGGAGCTTACTCAAGTTGTTTTCATCCATATTCCCTGATTAAATTATGCATTGCTCACACATTTTGAATATCCTAACATGTTACTTAATGTTCCCCAACAATGGGTATAAATGACCATTAATTTCATAGACGGTTTATACTTTTCTATCAAGAAAATCTTCTCGAATGCACGCTAAAAATCTTCTCGAATGCCCGCGGCAGCGCGCGGGGAATCAACTAGTTGTTCAAAAAAATTAAGTACATGAATTGTTTGTTGGTCGTATATCCGCAGTGAACCAAAAGTAGCTTATTGTGAACATGCATCATACTGCGCTGATTTCTTTTGTTATTCCATTATGCACAGAAGGTATATGCACCATCAGGATCTCACTTGTATAATTTCTCAATACTATTATATTACCATAGAAAATTTATGTATGCTTAAGAAACATTGTTGAAGAGTTCAAAATTAAACCGTCACAATCCTTGAGGACATCTTCAAAACCACGCCGATCAATACCAATGTCACCGGCGCAATAAAGTGTTTATATCCTCCTAGAGTTTGAATCAACCAGTTGTTTTGCTAAGACATACTCACTCTGTTCCACAATTATTTTTATGATTATAGTTTATAATTAAATTCATTTGAACTACAATTATGTCAAAAATTATGGAACATATATTGGTTTTTCACACTTAAGATTATCTTCACACTTTATATGAGCTGAATCTTAACACTTTTGGAATACTATGCTACTAAATTTTTACATGCGTGACTATGCATGTGTGTTATGTTGACATGCGTGATAAAAAGAAATTTGAGATACCGTGGCAACGCACGGGCATTCAACTAGTATGGAGTGGGTTTTGGGATCGAGTTCCTTCGTTATCCTGCCGGTGTTCAGCTTGCCATGTGCTAATGGTGTGGATGGCCTGCACTGCTGCATATTTTTTGGGTGTCTTGCAATTTTGTTAAGGGTGATTTACATAGTGTTTTCTAACAAACAACAACTGATACGTCGTAGGCACATCGACGTGCCGACCATGCATCATCCTACAAAACGCGTTTGGCCCCACCATGTTGCACCTAGGGCCAAAGCCTAGCGAGCCAATAACAAAACCATGTACGTGACTACAAAATAGAAGTCATCATCATGCTATAAAAATTAAACAATGGTACATGCGGACGGTGCGGCAGAGCCGCTGGGTCCATCCAAGTGATGTGGTGCGGTGCGTACTAAAAAATTTAATCTTTGATGCGGTCTAGATTATTACGACAAGATCAACATGTGCGGGTTACTCAAACACTGTCCCCCTTCTCCCCTCCCCCCCCCCCCCTGCTACAGTAGCACAGAGAGAGCTCGAGTGAGCCGGCCCGAACCGCCGTCGCTCCCGCCGGCGTTGCCGGTCGAAACGCCGATGGGGAGGTGCCGGCGCCCGTAAGAGTAGGTTTAGTCGTTGCCTTAGTGCTGTAGTGGCTTGTAGCCGTTGTCCCGGTGATGAATCTCGGATCTGCTTCGACCAGATCCAAGATCTAGGGTTGGCCCGCCATCGCCTTGCTTCTCCGGTGGAAGCAGGCTTCGCCACAGCTGACCAGCACCGCCTAATAAGCCGTGGTCTTCGTCGTCTCTCTAGGCACGAGGTGCTGCTCTGACGCTTTTTCCTCCTAGCCGGCCGTGGTGGCGAGGTGGAGGTGTGAGGCGGCGTGGTTCGTTGGTGGCGCTGTCTCTCTCGGCCGGCCGTGGTGGCGTGGGAGAGAGGCAGCCCATGGCGTGTTCTTCGGCTTCTCGGTGGCGACGCCCGCTCCTTCTGGAGGAGCTACGCCGTCTCTCCCGCCTCTCCGGTCACAGCGGCGGTGGTCGGATGGCCTCGGTGTTGGCGTCTTCTCCTTCTGCGTGGAGCGTCCCGGGAGATCTTCTCCGGCGGCTTGCGGTGGCTGGCTCTGCCGCCCCGTCCGGACCCCATGGTGTAGGGCACCGCTCCCCTGCTTCGCCTGCCGTCTCTGTGTCGCCATCGCCGTTGCTGTGGTGGTTCTAGTCGGCGTCCTCGTTGGAATCTGGAGGTTGTAGCTCCAGGACCGGATCTCATTTCTATACTAGATCTAGGGTTCTTTCTGTATTTTTACAGGGCTTGTGTGTAATTTTATTTCTTTGGGGGCCTTCTTGTAAAAATGTAACCGACAGGTCTGGAATGAAGCAGTTCGGGGTCCTTCGAGTCCCCTTTCCCGTTCAAAAAAAACATGTGCGGGTTGGATTCAGTGCGGGCTATGCCCCATTCTCGGGTTGAAACGAGGAGCGCGCCTGGTGCTACCTGCTGTAGATCTTACCCGAACTGTGGCCGATACCACAAAATCTTCTTCCTCCGTCACAGTAGAAGCAGCATGATAAGAACCCGGAAATGCTACACCTACGGAAACCTACGGACATTTTTACGCGCTGACAAGGACTGGGTCCGACGTGGCCAAAATAAAAGAAAAGAGAACGTCCCTTAGAAATCCCGCTAATTGTCTGTACTTATCACCATCTCCATCTCCACTACTTATAAAAGAGCAAACTTGGCTGGAAAATAGAATCTTGACCGTCTATTGCTATCCATCAAACGGTTGACATTAATTTGTTCTCCCCACCCGAAAATAACGTGATTCCTAGCTGGAACAACCCACGGCAGGCACGCACACGCTCCGCAATCAACTACTCTGCAAACTGCCTCCGCTAATTGCTCCGCAATTGCTCGTTTCTCCTAGATCGGGGCTCATCGACACGCTCCATGCCCACGCCGGCGAGCTCTCTGGCTCCTCCGATGCCCTCCACGCCCTGCTCCATGCCCCGCTCCAGCGAGCTCCCCAAACATTCCCGCCCCGCCCCCAGAGCCGGCACGCCCTCCATCATCTCTCACTCGGGTTCGCCCGCGAATCCCGACCATGTGCCATAGACGAGCTCGTGCAGTGCATCCTATCCCAGCAGCGCCGCCCAAGCGCCACCCCCGCTCTGACGCGACCAACACCGCCCACGTTCCGTCGTCGACCACCCACCCGCAACAGTAACCAGCGTTGTCTGTCCGGCCGTATGACAGAGCCGCCTCCACCAAGGGTCGTCCTTGGCATCATTTGCGCGCCTGACGTAACCGCCGTTGCTAGAATCACCCAAGTCGTCCGTCTGCGGCAACGCAATTTTGGTCTGCCACAACAGTCAGTTCTCCACCGCTTCTGTTCTTTTTTGATTCTGATGAATCCGGAGCTCATGTCCCTAGGTCAGACAGTGAGGGTGTGTTTGGTAGGCTGAGCCAACACAGAGATTCCCAATTCAGCCTGGCTGTCAGCCTTATTCGTTGTTTGTTAGGTTGGCTTGGGTCACCTGGGCACTGCCCACCTCATGCAAATAAGGGCCCTCAGCCTGGCTGAGGAGAGAAGCTCGAATCGAGCTTCGCTCCTCAACCTGACCGAGTTGATCCCACAATCGCGTGGGCCCGGCCCCCCAAGACCCCCACCCGGCCCTCTCTTTCCCACTCATTTCTTTCCTCTCCCCTCTCTCTCCTCTCTCTCTCTTCTCCCGAGCTCCTCTCTCTTTGCAAAGGTCGCCGCCCCACCGCCACTAGTCACCGCCCCACCACCGCAGGTCGCCGCCCCACCGCCGCAGGTTGCCATCCCACCGCCACAGGTCGCCACCCCACCGCCGCAGGTCGCCGTCGGCCACGCGCCGCCGCCCACACGCGACCGGATCTGGGGGCAGTGAAACGGTGGCTGTTGAGTAGGCACAGGCCACGGCGCCTCTCGCGGCCCTGTCCAGCGCGCGCGGAAGAGGAGAGGCGGCCTCCTAGCGTCGGCTTGCCGAGGAGAATGAGCTCCTGGCTGCGGATCCCGATCTGGTACCGAGCTCGATCCCGAGATCCTGGAGGCGGGTCTCCTTTTCCGGCAGCGCGGCAGCGCGTGGCACGCGGTGGAACAACGGAGGGTGGCGGCCCGACGTGCCTCCTCCCGCCGGCGTGCCTCCCCCGCCGACGACGGCTCCTGACGGCACCGGATCCGAGCTGGATCCCGATCTAGACTGGATTGCTTTTTTATTTTTATTTAGGGACTCGATTTCTATTTTGTTTTGTATTCAGGGTGTTCTGTGTAAGAAAATTGGACTTGTTTGCAATTTAAGTGCTGAAGAAGGTCTTGTGTGTAAGAAACTAGATCTAAACCACATCTGAACACGTACAAGCCACCAAACAATATCTTGTCTCAGCATGTATGAACAAACCCGAGCTACCAAACATGTGACAAATTCTCAGCACAGCTTAGCTGAGGTGAGCTTGTATGAGGTGAGAAAGACAATCTGTGATGATACAGCGTACCAAACACACCCTGAACGATTATCCTCATACGTGGTGTGTCAAGTGTCAGCGGTGCTATGGACTAGATTGCTTGTGCTGGCAATTGTAGAATGACTCCATAGACTGCATCTTAAAATGCTTGATTCGAACGCATCTACAGAATCACCACGGTTTAGTGCTGATTTGCGATGCATACATGCTTCTTCAGATTAGATGCCACCATAAGTATGGCTCACCCAGAAGAATCTGGTAAGTAATTGAAAAATATCAATGATTCATAATAATTCATTTCGATCATAACAATATTTGGAAAAAAAAACATGAACCCAGAATTGTATGTAGTACATAGTTTTGCATTGTAGCCTGAAATTCTGTTCTGAACTAAGACACGTTCACTTTTATGAATGCAATAGCATGAGCTGGAATAGTTAAGTAGTTCTCAATGATTTATTGCTCACTTCACTACTATTCTTATCGTATTTGGTATGCCAGGAGGTATATGCAAATAACTTTTTGTCTCTGATTTCTAAGTTTGAATGCGTAATATTTATTGTCTTATATCTTCAAAACATCCTTTATTTAATTGTTTGTATAAGTGCAGTATTGTTGGCAGGGTTAACTGCGAAATTTGCCCAATGATTTTTATAAAACAAGCCACATTGTTAATCTAGAGAGAGAACCTAACATGAAATTTTGAATAGAAGGGAACTGAAAACACATAATTTGTCTCTTCAAATAACACCCTAGACTACAACAATAGCAACCAATGAACTATGACTACAACAATAGCAATCGATGAACTATGACTACAACAATAGCAACCGATAAACTATGGTGTGTGTTTTTTTATTTGGAATGCAGTAGTTAGTTTCTTAAAAATTATCTGCTCTACATTGTTCCAATTTTACATTCATATATGTTAATGAAATGCATGTTTCAGATGGAAAAAGACTAACCGGAATTGTGGATATGCTCATGGAGTCGATACAGAATGAGAATGAGTTTGACTTGTTTAGTTTACCGTTAAGCTCACATATGTATTTGTGGTACACCAATTATATGGCAAAGTCAATCTGGCTAACCGAAATTCTTATATTTAGGAAGTGAGAGTACTTTGCAGTTTTCATCGGCCTGCAAATATACTTCCATTGCACTATTGAGTCCCTGGGATTTCATTGCTTCATCATGGCGGTTTTTACTACGCCATGTCGGTATTCTTGTGCCAATTGATAGTTTGCAATTGTTATCCAGCTGTTTCTATAGATTAATGTAGCACATTCTTCATATGGTTCTGTTGTATATGTATCTATTCAATATCATAAAAAATTAGACATATGTTTTCATATTTGATAATTAATATAATATTATGTTTTATTAGGTAAGACGTGCATTGCGCGTGCAAGCTTCCTAGTCCTAGTCTCTCTCTATTAATAAAGCGGCTATGCGACCGTCGTATGTAAGTGCGTACGTCGTGGCCTTTTATATATAAGCCCCTCCTCTTTTTGGAAATAATCCGTCGTATGTACGTGCGTACGTCGTGGCCTTTTATATATAAGCCCCTCCTCTTTTTGGAAATAATCTGAAGTCCGCATCTTATCCACACATCCCAATCCCTCCTCTGCTCTGTCGCCGGTGACCGACAGGAGACACGACGGCTGCCTGCGCCATGCCCCGAGGTAAACCACCCATTCATCGGTGGGGAGTTGGAGCTGGAACTGCTACTCAGTTCATCTCTTACTGGAGAGGGAGCTGCAGCTGCCCGCGCCGGTGGAGGATCTCGGGCGTGGACACGCAAATCAGGAGCGCAAGGAGGCCGGCAAGAGCGAGCGGACACGCATAGCAGGAGCGTTTGATGGGGGAGGCAGGGAGTTCGACGAGACACGCGGTCGGCCGCGTCGCGCATCTCGCATGCCCGCAATAGCAACAGGTCGCCGCCGCCCCCAGCCATCTCCAGCTCGCCGCCCTGCTTGCCCTTGCAGTCCCTTGCCTCTGTGGTAAGTATCGATGGGGCGCTGGTTGCTAGCTAGCTTAATTTTTTGTGGAATAATTTCTAGCTAGCTTGCCTTGTTGCCCTGACTGCAACTCTTAGCAATTGAGCTTCACCACTTCTTGTCACCGCATGCGTGCTCGACAAAAAGACAGAGTATCCATACTATCTAATACGTAGGGCTATGCGACCATGAGGCAGCCATCAGCTATTCGGCGAGATGCACCAGACCACCGTTTCGAGAAGCTTGTCCAGTTGTCCCGCCGCTGACTCCGTCGCCGCATGGGTACCCAGTAGCAGCAGCAGTCGGCGCTGCGGCAGTCTGATATTCACATTGTGCAGGTGTCCGCGTGGCTGATTTTTTCCGTCCATGTTCTCATCTCTGTGATGGAGAAGTGCGAGACATGCCGACATGGCTGCATAGTTCGCCGCGAGGTTGCCAGACAACTTGTCAATCGTCTGGGAGTGGTACAACACCAACTACTAGGAGGTGTGCATCTTGAATGGTAACGCGTGAGGCATGGCCCTCTCTGAATACTTAGGTTGAACATTTGTAACCTTAGCTATGATGAATGACAAAAGTTCGCTGCTATCCCAGCTTAACATAATAATGTACTTCTGATGCTAAATTGGCAACAAGGAAAAGTTCAGATAATATTATCACAGATCATAGGTCAGACAAATACCCAACAATGTGTCAGTGTCCCCGAAAAATACAGGGATGAACAGGTCATCGTCGGTATGCACCTTACACATCAACCCATTCACGAAATATAAATTTTATGTTGATTGAAGAAAACAGAAAAAATGTAAATTGGTTTCAACTTGAAATAAATGAAATACAAGGGGTAGAGTAGAGAAGTGTAGGAGGAAATTGCCAAAATGTAATAAAAAACCACGCATCTTCGCATTCAAAAATTATGTAAAAGTTGTTTCAGATATGGTGACATAATCTTTTAATTTAGCGGCAACGCGCGGGCACTGAGCTAGTACTTATAAAGGCATAAACTTGACGGGAAAATAAAATCTCAGCCGTCCGTACCAATTCATCCAACGACCGAAAGTTGTTTGTTCTCCCCTCTCACTCCCCATATCAAATCGCACTGATACGTTAATTTCCCAGCCGCACGCCTGATTTTGCGGATCCATACCAGTTCCTAATCCGCGACCATGCGAGGAAGTAGCACCAGAAATCCCCACCCATGTCTCTGTCTGCCGTTGTGCTTCTCCGCCCGAGCTTCCGTCGCGGATCCCCACGAGCCGTCGGTTTCCCTGTCTCCTGAACGTCCTCCGCTTGCCGCCCGAGGTCGACGCCGCCCGCCCACGACTGCATCAACGCTGCCCGCCGCGATCGAGCTCGAGGCCGCGGCCGAGAGGCGCGCACTTCAGGGCGAGTTGGAAGAGGAGGGCCTCGATGCGGCCATTGCCGTCAGTGAGGCCAGTGGCGGAGCTTGAAACAAATTCATGGGCGGGCCGGGCTAAAAAAAAATATTCCGAAACATGCCATTTTACTAGAAATTAGTCATTGGTAATTTTTTTCATTGGTAATTCATGTGGCACAACATCTTCTTTAATTTCACCGTGTCATGTCTTTTTTAAGACAAGATTAAATCTTCTCTGAGTGGCTTTTTCCCATGACTATTGCGATCAGAAAAATTGAGGAAAAATCATTAACAATCCTTTAGCCATCCAATTCTATCAAATTGGCATTCAAAAAATTGGGAAAATAAAGAATGTACGTGAATGAAAAATTTGGAGAGTAGTAGGCAGGTGTCGCCTGTCGGTTTCTGATTGTTAAACCTCCGCCCGTCGGCCGGTGTGCCGTACCTGTGCGATATCGTACGTGCGCCCTGCAGCTGCGACGATGCCGTGGTCGAGTTCCGTCTAGACGAGACTAGGATGCATAGATGCATAGAAGTTGATTTATTGTTGGCCATTCCAGATGGTAATGTGCAGCGGTGCATGCGTTTCTATACTCATGGATCGAGCTAGGCCTTAGATGCATAGAAGTTGATTTATTGTTAGCAAAAAAGCTGGGCGGACCATGGCCCGGTCTGGCCCCAAGGGAGCTCCGCCCGTGAGTGAGGCCATGGCTATGATGTTACGCCCGCGGATAGATAAGGCCAAGGTTCATATGGAGCTCCACCACTTCACTAACAAGAAGATGCCTCTTGGTGCCGCCGCGACCGACCACCTTCGCGCCCTAATCGCCGGCCACATGCGACACCTCGCGCGCGTCTTCTCAAGCCACCAGAGGCCAAGCGAGAATCGATGCGGCAAGCACCGGTGGGTATGCACACTGAGAAACCTCCATAGTCCAATCCCCGCCGGTAGTCAGTATCTTGCCGCATCGATCTGGGATTGGCGATAGGAGTATGCATAACTGGGAGCACTGGCCTCGCCCGTCCTCCTCTCTCGCGCGAGAGAGGCAGGCTGAGATTGCAGGCAGTGGCGAGGTCGCCAGCAGCACACGAGGACAGGCGGCGACGCACCAGGTCTCCCAGTCTCAGGTGTGACGGCGGCCGTGGCGTGCTCCTTGTCGGTTCTGCGATGCGACCTACCAGCGGATCAGGTGGATGGCGCCAGCACCTGGGCGACACGGCCTCCTCGGAGCAGCCGTGCTTGTCGAAGAGACTCAGCATGGCGTCAATGAAATAGCTGGTGTTGGAGCTGGCGCCGGAGTAGATCGCCACAGGTCGAGGAGGTCGGCAGGTCGATGGATAGAGCTGCGCACACGACTGCACGCAGGCAACTATGACGAGTATTCGAGTAAAACACAACCCCGTCCATCATTTTTCTTCTCCTCTAATTTCTCTATTGGAAAAGGATCGATGTGAGGAGAAGAGATTGTTAATCCATTCTAATAGCTTTTCTTTCAGTTGGTGGGAAGAGATCGAGCTGACCTTTTGTTGTGTTTGCATGCAGGTCAGAAACAATTGAGCTTCTGCATTCAGGAAGGTCGATTCAGTATTCAGAAATCAAAATATGGTGATTATTCTGAATTCCCTCTCTGTAGCTGATGCTACTGCTGTCAGGCACGGTCACTAAGTACAGCCATATGGGAATTTTATTATTGGACATGTCTAGGTATCGCGCGTGCGATAGGGGGCAGTTTTCATCGCACACCTGAATTCTTGTATGAGCGCAGGCTGTCGCTGAAAAACGAGTGGCCTCGAGTTGTGTCGTCATCATCAACCACGGACCACCCCGCGCGACCCGGTCTCATCTTCGGTAGGCGGCGTTCTCTGCCCCGCCTCCATCTTCGGCCTCCACCTCTGCTCCTCCCGCATCGACGCCAGGCCACGTGCCGCCCCTGCTCCTCCCCCGCCTGCGCGAGGCCACTGCCGCCCCTGCTCCTCCGCAATCGACGGAAGACCACCGCCGTGACGCCCTCCCTGCGTTCGCGGCACCGCCATGGGGGCCTCGAGGTGCGCCGCTCCCTTCCTCGTTGTCGTCCTCCTCCGCGACCGCGCGGAGCCACCGCACGCCTCAACCACCTTTGATCCCCTTTCCCGGTGTTCGTATCTGTCAGGACCCTATTCTTCAGATAGGCCTGTTCTTCCTCTCTCTCGTCAGATCAACGGCCAGGATTACCCAATACCGCTTCATCGCCATCCAACGGCTCTCGTCTTAGCTTTCATTTTTAAACTTGTTTACGCGCGCTAAATGCGCTTATCGATGTAATCTCTATGTAATCGTACTTAGCGTGGCTCCTCGGGGTACTCTATATAACCCGGGAGAGTGGGTGGATGGGTGGCACGCTATGATCAAACATCAAACCCTAGCTGTCCTTCTTCTGCATTTTTGCTTTATCTAGATTAGATCTGAGCATCGGCTCCTCTTTCTCCCTCCTCTCCGGCGACGCTGTCGGCGACCATCGGGTCCTAACACGGTGGTACCAGAGCCAGCCCTCCTCGGATCTGTACCCTCCCTCCCTTTCCCTGCTGTGGAAGTTCTTGCTCTGAGGTTACCGACTCCGATTCGGCCGTAAAATCCCTCCTCATGCCGCCGTCCATCAGATCGCGTTCATCGTCGCGGGACAGAGAGAGACCTCCCGAGGGCGACGTTTTTCGTACACCAGCTACAACTGACGATGAAGCTGAGGTAGCAGCAATTACTCGCCGTCTCCCATGAGATCTGCGGGCTATGGGTCGGCGCTTGGACCAGCATGATGCAGAGGCAGCTTCGGCGACGTCTACCCTTTCTTCTCTCCAAGGTGAGATCTTTCGCATGAACGAGATGATCTTAGCCATGAACACCAACTTTGCTCACTTACTTCCGCTCGAGCAGCGTCCCACTGTTGAAACCCCACCCCCACCCCTCCAAGCTCCCACCTTTGTCACACCTCCTTCACTTCCCCACTCGCTTTCTCCGATCCCTGAAGCTACAACACCAGCCGGCAACTCCGGTAACAGTTCCCGGTCTCACAATCCACCAAGTTTTGGCAAACTAACTCCAGACAGACTAACTAGCCAAAGCTCAGCACAATATGAAGAAACAAGCTGATAAAAAGAGAACACCTCGGTCCTTCGAGCTGGGTGACATGGTCTACCTCAAAATGCAACCATATCGTGAACATGCCCTGGGTACTGGCAATCCTCTCAAATTGGCTAGCAGATGGTATGGACCTTTCAAAGTGATTCAGTTAGTGGGTAACAGGGCTTACAAGTTACAGTTGCCCCAAGGAACGCTTCTGCATGACGTTTTCCACGTTAATCAACTGAAGAAGCACCTTGGTCCTCGGGCAGTCCCAAATCCATCTCTTCCAATGGTCACCCCGTCAGGTAAAATCAAGTATAATCCCCTGGCTGTTCTCCAACGTCGACAAGTTCCACGGAGTGCTGGTGATTATGACATCGCCATTCCCCAATGGCTGATACACTGGGACACGATGACTCCTGATGAAGCAACATGGGAAGATGCAGATTTCATTCGCCAAGAGTTCCCTCAATTCAAGCCCTAAGATCTTGTGCTGAGGGGGGAGTACTGTCAGGACCCTATTCTTCAGATAGGCCCGTTCTTCCTCTCTCTCTCGTCAGATCAACGGCCAGGATTACCCAATACCGCTTCATCGCCATCCAATGGCTCTCGTCTTAGCTTTCGTTTTTAAACCTGTTTACGCGCGCTAAACGCGCTTATCGATGTAATCTCTATGTAATCGTACTTAGCGTGGCTCCTCGGGGTACTCTATATAACCCGGGAGAGTGGGTGGATGGGTGGCACGCTATGATCAAACATCAAACCCTAGCTGTCCTTCTTCTGCATTTTTGCTTTATCTAGATTAGATCTGAGCATCGGCTCCTCTTTCTCCCTCCTCTCCGGCGACGCTGTCGGCAACCATCGGGTCCTGACAGTATCCCCCTCACCACGGTCAGCGTCTCGGCCGCAGTTCTGCTTGGATAAGACGATGACGTGAGGCTTCCTTGCTAGGGAGACGACAGGCTTCCTTGCTAGGGAGACGACCACGGGGGGCTGCAGTGGGCTTCCTATTGGGCCGGCTGTGAGAAGGAGAGAGAGAGGCGCAAACGATGACTAGTAGTTGCTCATTCCACTAACTTTATTGCCTAATAGAGTAGTAAGTTGCTCAGTTCAGCAATTTTATCATTTATGGAGTAATTCATTTGTCAGGAAATAAGTAACTCAAATATATCTAGACACATCAAAGTTACTTATTTACGAACGAAGCGAGTAAATAAAATTAGCTTAGCAACTTCACAACAGAAATATGCAACATTAAAATAACAATAAGTAACTTCATTGTGATATACAACTCTATTATAGAACTAGATAAATTTTTATGACAATGTTATGAAATTTTTACAACAGCGTAGGCAATTTAGTAATTAAAAAGTCAAAACATATTCATAAGCGAGGGTGCTCGGCTAGTGTGGATTGGGAGCGACTGCCTCGAAAGGCGTGACAAATATTTCCAAAGGCAACATAGACGATGTTAGACCCCACAACTTCATAAAAAGTTCAGGCAACTTCACAACTCACTTTGCCATTTCATAACTTGCGGTACACAACTTTGTATCAGTGGTAGGAAACTTCGTACCACCGTCGTCCGCTGGTCACGCTCCCCTCTCCCACCGAACATTGTCTAACGGATCTCGACCATGATCCACATGCCGCCTATGCCCAATTCTCCACCATCCCCATCCTTGTCGTCACCGCCCACAGGAAGCAGGTTGTCACCGCCACAATGTCTGGCTATTACCCCCTTCCCATTCGACCCCTTCCATCTCCTCGAGTCGATGCCTCGATAGTGATCCTGCGAGCTTCTCTTCGAACCTAGACCATGATGCATGAACCATCAGCGGATCACGCCCCTCGGCCTTAACTTTTGTGCACAGGAAAGCAACTTTGGTGTGCAGTGCAACAAAAGTATGCAACTTCGCAACAACAATAGATAACTTTGGAATAATTAAGAGCAACTTAGCATCTTTACAACAACAATAGACAAACTTCACATCAGTGATAAACATCTGGGCAACCGATAATGGTCGATGCTTCACGAGAGGTCCAAAGAGTCCCTCGGGGAACTCCTAAGAAGCGCTTGGGAACTCTATTAGGACACTCGCAAGAAAGTCCAGAGCTCGCCACAAGAGGTGCTCTTGGAATTCGTCTACCATGTGTGCCCGAAGAGTGAAGGCAACTTCTCAGAAGTGATAGGAAACTTGACAGCAACATGAGGGAACTTCAATTCTGCAGTAGGCAACTTTACTACAACAGTCCGCACCTTCACACCAGCGATAGACAACTTTGCAGCAACATGGGCAACTTCAGTGCAGTTGTAAGCAATTTTACTTTAGTTGTCGACAATTTCACTATAGCTATAGGCAACTTCCGTTTACCAATAAACAACTTTACTACAACAGTTCACAACTTTACAAAAGTGGTACTCCCTCCGGCCACTATTACTTGTCCCTAATATGGATGTATCCGGACACATTTTAGTATCTAGATACATCCATATTAGCGACAAGTAATAGTGGTCGGAGGGAGTATATAATTTTGCAACAGCACAAAGCAACTTCGCTGCAGCTAGTAACTTGACAACAACATAAGCAAATCTAGTTAAATAATAAGCATCTTTACTGCAGCGATACACAACTACATATTAACGGTAGACAATTTTGCAGCAGCACGAGACAAGTTTAGCTTAGGTGTAAACAATTTCACTATAAGTATAGACAACTTGATTGCATACGTAGGCAACTTAAGAGCATTAGTAATGCAAAACACAATGGAATCCACAATGGAATCACATAATAGTTGCTATAAAAAGATAATTTGTTGCCTAAAATCACATAATACCTGTTGGCTAAAAAGTTATTGTGATTGTAATTTGCCCTAGCTTCAGCGTAATTATCAAATTGTAAAGTTGCGGGCGGATGCTATGAAATTGCCTATGGATGTTGTGAAGTGTGCATCGCTATTCGCATCGAGGACGGTCGATGTTTCACGAGAAGTCAAGATCGGCCCTTGGGAAAGTCCGAAGAGGCGCTCAAGGGCCCTCGGAAAAGTCCAAAGGGGTGATCGAGAACTCAAGTGTGATACTCGAGGAGAACTCTTCAGCTCATCAGGGGAGATGCCTTGGAAATCCATCATATACTAGTTGCCACAAAATGTTGGTTTATTGTCTAGTTGTAGTTGCCTAAAAATCACATATAGGTGCCAATTTATTGCCTAAAAGCACATAATAGTTGCTAAAAAAACTGTTGCCTAAAATCATAACAGATTTAGGCAACTTCATAATAAATAAAAGCAACTTAATAGTGATGGAGAAGGACAGACGAGATGTGGACGACACATCAATCGTGACTTCATAAATAATTTTGAAACGAAGGGAGTACATAATAACGCTAGGCAACTTTGCTATAAAAGCAAACAATTTTACAACAACGATAAGCAAGTAGCTTAAATAACAAATTTGTTGTTGAAAGAGCATGGAGCCCCCATGTGTGGTTTTGGTAATTAATAACAATCTCTATGGACTAATGTTTGTATTGAGTTATATTTGTAGGACATGTCCATAGACAATGCTTGAACCATATGTTGGCTTCAAGGTTGTAAGAAGGATCAAATAAAGAACTTTAAGTGATGACCAATGTGTTATTCAAGGAAATATCGGAAGAATGGTCATATGAGAATTGAGCTTATTGCAACTATGTCTTGAAGAATATAATTGAGTGGACATTTGTGTTTACCTTCAAGACATCATCATCATGATGGAAGAAGGAAGGATACAAGGTTGATCAAGTCAAAGTGCAAAGATGGCATTCAAGTTGATCAACTCTCAAAGCATACATAATGTATTGAGTGGGATCTTGTGATCTCGGGCTAGGATATTATTAAGTGGTGATCGTCTTCATGGATGAGAAGTCAAGTTCAAGATGTGCTATCTCAAGGAGATTATATGCTTGATGCATGTATTCTATTTGGTGGTAATGGCTATGTGAAGATATTCCTAAGAGAGTCTTTCCCATATTGATTTATGGGGGAGCAATCCACAAGACTTCATCAGGTTAGCGCAATCAAGAAAGGGATTCCATCTTGAGGTGGAAAAGATCATCTTCATCAAGCTCAAGTGGAATACACAAGGCAAAGGTTTTTCTTGATAGGTTTTCTCTTCTACCGGTCTCGTGTGTTAGTTTGGAGACCGGGTTATAGGATTGGTAGCCGTACTATCAAGAGGGGCTCTCGAGTGAGTAACTTAGTCGTATCGTTCGGAGAGAGCTCAAACCTTTGCATACTTGCCATCATCTTTCTTGGTTCTTATATGGCTTTTATCCATGTGAGGTTTTAGAGCTTGTGGTTAATTCCATGACAAGCTCTAACTCATCAAAAACAGATTTTGGATGAAATTCTTATTGAGTTTTTGATGTTGATGGTTTTGCCGGTTCATCACTTATAGATAGGTTAAACCTTTCATCATTTGGTTTTATCCTCCCTTATTGGACTATGATGTTTCTATGCATATACTTATAGAGCTCGTTGTTGTGATTCCAACGAGCTCAAGATCATCAAAAACGGAGTCCGGATGCTCAAGTTATGGTCGTTTTCGTGTTGGTGTTCCTGCCAGTTTTTGGTGGCCGGAGTCTCCGGCCCGAGACGCAAAGTCTCCGGCCCAACTCCGGCCTGGCACCTGATTCGTCCGTCCTGAGGCCCCCGAATGACCCCGGGGCACCGGAGACTCCAGCCCAGGGGTGGAGACTCCGGCCCTGGAGTCACTTAGGGCGGAGACTCCGGCCCTCCAGGCCAGAGACTCCGGCCCTAGTGCCCAGCAACGGCTAGTTTTCGTGGGGGACCTATAAAAGGCCCCCTTCTTCCTCCTTGGGCTCGTTGGCTTCCTATTCTCACTCTCCTCCATTGTTGACCTTGAAGCT
>QXEO01000154.1:0-14745 GCA_007115705.1 Dactylis glomerata | reverse complement strand
AACTGAAATTAAATGTTCCTACGTTTGATGGTCGCGATAACCCTGATGCATACCTCTCTTGGGAATTAGAATTAGACCAGCGTTTTGCATGCTTAAATTATCCCGAGGATAGACGCGTTAGTGCTGCTACTTGTGAGTTCACTAGTTTTGCTTCCATATGGTGGTCTGAATACTGTCGTGCTAATCATGCTAATCCATTCACTACGTGGGATGCTTTAAAACATGCTATGCGTATTCGTTTTGTTCCACCATATTATCAGCGTTCCATGCTTACCAAATAAGCACGTCTAGATCAAGGGAAAAATTATGTAGAGGATTACTATCAGGAGTTGCAAACTGGCATGTTGCGTTGTGGTATAGAGGAGGATAATGAAGCATTAGTGGCATGATTCGTAGGCGGGTTAAATAAGGAAATTCAGACCATTCTTAGATATAAATCTTATCACACTATTACCCGTTTGTTCCATCTTGCTTGCAATGCTGAATGTGAAGTGCAGGATCGACGCGAGGCGACACGAACTAATTATTCTGCAGGGCGTTCTACTTGGAGATCATCGAGTTCGGCGTCACGGGCTGCTGCACCTACACCTCCAGCGACCACATCCACACGATCTGCAGCATCTACACCACCTCCATTTGCTACACAGAAGACTATATGGGACCAGCCCCAAGTGCTGCATCCTCCATGGCATCTATGGGCAAGTCCAGCCAAATTTAGTGCCGCAAATGTGGTGGACTTGGTCACTTTGCACATGATTGTGCCTCCTCCCATGTGATGATTGCTCTTGAGGATGGTGGATACGACTCCGCCAGTGATTATGATGAAGATACTTTGGCTCTTATTGCATCTGATGAGCAATGTGTTGCAGCACCCACGGAGCAAGATTCTGAATTTATGGCTGCGGAACATGCGGAGCAATACCCGAGTTTAGTTGCCCAATGAGTCTTGAGTGCACAAATTACCAAGGTCGAGCCCGACCAGCGCCATAATCTGTTTCATACCAAGGGCGTGGTTGAAAGATCGCTGTATTTCGCATATTATTATTGATGGAGGGAGCTGCAACAACTTGGCGAGCATGGAGATGGTTGAAAAGCTTTCTCTTACGACACAACCCCATCCTCGTCCATATCACATTCAATGGTTTAATAACAGCGGCAAGGTTAAGGTAACATGTACAGTTCGTGTGCATTTTACTATTGCTGCATATGCTGATTATGTTGAGTGTGATGGTTGTTCTATGCAAGCATGTGCTCTTTTACTTGGTAGACCATGGCAATTTGATACAAATTCTATACACTATGGTAGCACAAATTAGTATTCTCTTGTTCATAATGATAAGAAAATTGTGTTACTTCCCATGTCTCCTGAAAGTATTTTAAAAGATGATCTTGCTAGAGCTAGTAGAGCACATAATGAGGGGAAAAAGCTGAGCGAAAATCAGATTGTTGCTAAGGAACTTATGCCTTCTTCAAGTACTTCTAAATCTAATCCAAAACATGCTCATGAAATTCGTTTGAAAAGTACTTGTTTGCTAGCTAGCAAATCTGATATTTCTGAAATTGATGTGAGTACTACTGCATGTTATGCAATCGTTTGCAAGAAGTGTTGTTTTCGGCTGAGGAGATGCCTCCTTCTTTGCCACCTACTGTTGCTAACATTTTGCAGGAGTATGAGGACGTTTTCCCCACAAGATGTACCTCCAGAACTGCCACCTATTCGTGAATTGAGCACCAAATTGATTTGATTCCTGGAGCATCTTTGCCCAACCGTGCGCCATATCGTACCAATCCGGAAGAGACGAAAGAGATTCAGCAACAAATTTAAGAACTTCTTGACAAGGGTCATATTCGTGAGTCTCTTAGTCCATGTGTTGTTCCTATTATTTTGGTACCAAAGAAAGATGGTTCTTCGCGCATATGTACTGATTGTAGAGCAAACAATAATATTACTATTCGATATTGTCATCCTATTCCTCGTTTAGATGACATGCTTGATGAATTAAGTGGCTCTACCATGTTCTCTAAGGTTGATTTGCGTAGTGGTTACCACTAGATTCGTATGAAGTTAGGAGATGAATGGAAAACTGCTTTTAAAACTAAATTTGGCCTATATGAGTGGTTAGTGATGCCCTTTGGTTTAACTAATGCTCCCAGCACTTTCATGAGATTAATGAATGAGGTTTTACGTGCTTTTATTGGACATTTTGTGGTGGTATATTTTGATGATATATTGATATATAGCAAATCTATAGAAGAACATTTGGAACATTTACGTGCTGTTTTTGATGCTTTACGTGCTGCACGTTTGTTTGGTAACATTGCAAAGTGCACCTTTTGCACGGATAGAGTTGCTTTTCTTGGCTATGTTGTTATAGCACAGGGTATTGAAGTTGATCCCGCCAAGATTGAAGCAATTTCGAGTTGGCCACAACCCAAAACAGTCACACAAGTGAGGAGCTTCCTTGGCCTCACTGGATTTTATAGGCGCTTTGTCAAAGATTTTGGTTCCATTGCAGCGCCGCTGAACGAGCTTACTAAGAAAGATGTGCCCTTTGTTTGGGGCGATGCGCAACAAGAAGCCTTCATGTTACTCAAAGATAAGCTTACACATGCTCCTTTACTCCAACTGCCTAATTTTAATAAGACCTTTGAGTTGGATTGTGATGCTAGTGGAATTGGTTTGGGAGGAGTGTTGTTATAAGACGGCAAACCTGTTGCACACTAGTAGAAAACGGGCCTTAGGCCTGGACCCTTTAGTCCCGGCCTCCATCTGGGCCGGACTAAAGGCCCGGCCACGTCGCCCCAATTCGCCAGCCGCCCGGGAGGCTTTGGTCCCGGCCCGTTACGAGCCTTTAGTCCCAGTTTGAGACACAAACCGGGACTAAAGGGCTATGCGCTGGGCGGCCCGCATGTGCGCCCCCTTTAGTCCCGGTTTGTGTCTCAAACCGGGACTAAAGTACTCTGCCTATATATATGGCCCCTGCAGCCCCTCTCTCCCCTCTTGCATTTTTTTGGATGAAAGTGTGTGAGTGTGTGCTAGCTCTCCTTTTTGCTTGGATGCACTAGAGGTGTTTGTTGAATGTTTGTTAGAGCGATGCCGCTTCAGTTCACCGAACACAACTACGATATGAGGTGCCCGAGCCACGCTTAAGCCTCTTCCTCTTTATTTCCACTTATTCTAAAAGGTTAGCAACTATATTTCCTCATTTAGACCGTGCGGTACTAATTTTTAGGATCGTGATTGTGTTTGATATACTGTTGCATGACGCAGATGAGCCATCCATGGATGTACGGTGATCGACGCACCGCCGCTTACAGAGAAGGCGTGCATTCTTTTCGAGATGCGGCCGATGCGAACAAGCATGGTGGTGGCTATATGTTTTGTCCATGTGTTGAATGTCGGAATGAGAAGGACTACACTTCCTCAAGAGTCATTCAGAGCCACCTGCTTCGGTCCGGTTTTATGTCGGGCTATAATGTTTGGACCAAGCATGGAGAAAGAGGGGTTATGATGGAAGACGACGATGAAGAAGAAGAGAACGATGATGACAACTACCGATCTATGTTCCCTGAGTATGCTGATACCGCAATGGAAGACAATGAAGAAGAAGATCAGGGTGCAGAACGGGAACCAGATGAGCCCGCTGATGATCTTGGCCGGGTCATTTCTGAAGCACGGCGAGGCTGCGACACAGAAAAGGAGAGGTTGCAGTTCGAGCAGATGTTACAGGACCACAACAAATTGTTGTACCCAACTTGTGAAGATGGCCAGAAGAAGCTGGGTAGCACACTGGAATTGCTGAAGTGGAAGGCAGAGACCGGTGTGACTGACTCGTCATTCGAAAAGTTGCTGGTACTGATGAAGAAGATGCTTCCAAGAAAGAACGAATTGCCCGCCAGCACGTATGAAGCAAAGAAGCTTGTCTGCCCTCTAGGATTAGACGTGCAGAAGATACATGCATGCCCTAATGACTGCATCCTCTACCGCGGTGAGAAGTATGAGAATATGGATAAATGCCCGGTATGCACTGCATTGCGGTATAAGATCAGAAAAGATGACCCTGGTGAGATTGAGGGCGAGCCACCCAGGAAGAGGGTTCCTGCCAAGGTGATGTGGTATGCTCCTATAATACCACGGTTGAAACGTCTGTTCAGAAATAAAGATCATGCGAAGTTGTTGCGATGGCACATGGAAGATCGTATGAAAGACGATAAGTTGAGGCACCCCGCCGATGGTCGGCAGTGGAGAAAAATCGAGAGAGAGTTCCCGAGATTTGCAGGTGACGCAAGGAAACTTATGGTTTGGTCTGAGTACAGATGGCATGAATCCTTTTGGGGAGCAGAGTTGCAGTCACAGCACCTGGCCCGTTACTCTATGTATCTACAACCTTCCTCCTTGGTTGTGCATGAAGCGGAAGTTCATTATGATGCCAGTGCTTATCCAAGGTCCAAAGCAACCCGGGCAACGACATTGATGTGTACCTAAGGCCATTAGTTGATGAACTTTTACAGCTGTGGGCCGAACCAGGTGTACATGTGTGGGACGAGCACAAACAAGAGGAATTTGACCTTCAAGCGTTGCTTTTCGTAACCATCAATGATTGGCCTGCTCTTAGTAACATTTCAGGACAGTCAAACAAGGGATACAATGCATGCACGCACTGTTTAGATCAGACAGAAAGTATATATCTGGACAAGTGTAGGAAGAATGTGTACCCGTACAATCGTCGTTTTCTTCCGCCCAAGCATCCCTTAAAGAAAAAAGGCAAGCATTTCAATGGCAAGGCAGAACCCCGGGGGAAGCCTGTCATCCGTACTGGTGCTGAAGTATTTGATATGGTCAAAGATTTAAAAGTAATCTTTGGAAAGGGTCCTGGCAGCCAACCTGTTCCTAACGGCCCTGATAAGCGCGTACCCATGTGGAAGAAGAAATCTATATTTTGGGAGCTACCCTATTGGGAAGTCCATGAGGTCCGCGCCGCAATCGACGTGATGCACCTGACGAAGAATCTCTGCGTGAATATTCTAGGCTTCTTGGGCTTGTATGGGAAGTCAAAATAGAAAATAGTTTTGAATTATTTATTCAATTTCAAACACTTTTCATTTTTATAGTTTTGTCAAATACTCAAATATGCAAAAAGAATATTAATAAACATAGTTTTTAATTAAAAATGGCAAAATAGTTAATAGTTAGGATAGTTAAAGTAATTAATTTTTAAAATAGAAAATTGTTTTGAATTATGTATTCAATTTCAAACACTTTTCATTTTATAGTTTCGTTAAATTCTTAAATATGCAAACAGAATACTAAACAAATAAAAGAAAAAACAGAAAATAGGCCTTTAGTCCCGGTCCGTGCCACAGACCGGGACTAAAGGCCCTGGCTGCGGAAACCCCCACCCGAGGCCTTTAGTCCCGGGCGGTGGCACGGACCGGGACTAAAGGGGGGCCTTTAGTCCCGATCCGTGCCACCGCCCGGGACTAAAGGTCCCGGGGTATAAAACTCACCTTCTTCCCCGCCGCGAAACACTTAGCAGTTTCGCGCGCGAGGAAGCACAGACGACGCCGGTAGGCTGCCTCTCCGTCGAACGGCCGCCCACCGCGCTAGCCGCGCCGCCGCATTGCGCCGCCGCCGCCGCCGCCAAAGTTAGCGCGCGCAGCACCCGCGCCGCCTGCACGCGCCGCCAGCACCCGCCGCCGCCGCGCCGCCTGCACCCGCCGCCGCGCCACCTGCAAGGTTTTTTGCAAAAAACTTTAATTTGTTAATTAGTTAATTAGTTAATTAGTGTTAGGGTTAGGGTTAGATATTAGGGTTAGGGTTAGAATTTAGTTTAGTTAGCTATATATTGTTAGGGTTAGGGTTAGATATGATATAGAATTAGTTAGAATATAATTAGTTAGAATAGAATTAGTTAGAATTGTTATTATTCTAGTTTGATATAGAATTATTTAGATAGATATAGTTAGAATAGAATTATTTAGATACATATAGTTAGAATAGAATTATTTAGATAGATCTAGTTAGAATAGAATTATTTAGATTGTTATAGTTAGAATAGAATTATTTAGATACATATAGTTAGAATAGAATTATTTAGATACATATAGTTAGAATAGAATATTAGATACATATAGTTAGAATAGTATTATTTTAGATACATATAGTTAGAATAGAATTAGTTAGAATTGTATTTATTTTAGTTTGATATAAAATTATTTAGATAGTTATAGTTAGAATAGAATTATTTAGATACATATAGTTACAATAGAATTATTTAGATAGATATATTTAGAATAGAATTATTTAGATAGTTATAGTTAGAATAGAATTATTTAGATACATATAGTTAGAATAGAATTATTTAGATACATATAGTTAGAATAGAATTATTTAGATAGTTATAGTTAGAATAGAATTATTTAGATAACATATAGTTAGAATAGTATTATTTTAGATACATTATAGTTAGAATAGTATTATTTTAGAGATTAGTATTATTTTAGTTTATTAGTTAATCAATGTTCGTTTTTGCAGAACTATGGATCCACATAGCAGGAACCTCGAAGAGGAAGAACTTATCGAAGATATAATCAAGACGCCCCCGACGTTGAACCTGCAGAATCTCCGTCGTCATATCTAAACCCCTCCGGAGATGGAATGGAGGTTGATCGACACGAAGATGAAGCCGATGGGGCCGGAGATAGCTCCAATGACGGAGAAGGTGATAGCTCCACTGATGGAGAAGCCGGTGGAGAAATAATAAAGTCCGGCGAGGTATACATATGAAGTTCGACAATCACTTGTAATATGTGAAAAATATTGGAGATAGCTCTATATTGTATACATATACATTCATTTGACGAATGTTTCTCCCTCTTAGGCCTCCACATCGAGCAAAGCTACGAAACGAGGCCCGACTAAAAAGTTGGACGCACGGACGCATTACACCTTTGAGGTGATATTGCCTACGGGCGAACCAAAGCTTCCTAAGAATGCTGCTGACACATTCAAGAAGCAATGCGGAGTTCTCGTTAGGGATCACGTCCCGATCAGCGTTCGGAGTGGAACAAGCGCAAAGGGGCAGCCGATAGTGACTATGTCGCCGAAAGTACAAAGATAATCTTTGGAATGATATCATGTCACATTTCAACCTGCCAGAATGTGAGAATGAAGACGCCGCAAAAAAACTGAGGGCCAAAGTCAAGCAGTGGACTCTAAAGAAGATGGCCGAACTGTTCCGTAGCTGGAAGAAGAAGCTATGGAAAGACTATCTGAAGACAAAGAAAGTGCCAGTATTCGAGGGGTATCTAGCCAAGCAGGCGAATCACTGGAAGGCATTTCAGGAGTACAAGCAGTCAGAAGATGCCAAGGCATTATCAGAAAAGAACAAGAAAAATACCGACAAGAAGAAATATCACCACACGCTGGGGCCAGGGGGCTATGAGACTGCCATCCCAAAGTGGGATAAGAAAGAGCAAGATCTGCTAGCTAAAGGCATCGTACCTGAACCCATCCGTGATGAGTGGGAAATGAGAGCAAGGAATTGGTTCCTGCGCATGGTGGTTCGTACGACGAAGAAACAGGGGACCTCATCTGCAGTGGCGGTCTTAGGATACCCAGGGAGAATTGGAAAAAGATAGTGAAAGAAATTAAAGAGGGAAAAAGACAGTTCACTGCAGATAGAGAGAAAGATTTGCTCACACTGGTCCTCGGCAATGACGAACATGGAGGACGAACACGAGGCTTCGGTCCTTCTTACCCGTGGTGGCTTGGGTTTGCCAGAGACCAAGACACTTACAGAAGCCGGGCGAGAGCAAAGAAGCGACAGCAGGATGAGAGGAGAATGACAAGTTCAACCAGTTGCTTGCCAGGCTTAACGAGCAACAGAAGCAGATTGACGAGCTTAGAGGAGTAGCGCGCCAGGAAGATCCTGGACTCGATATTATCGGCGCCCCATCTAAGCGGAAAAAGCAGCGTGGCTGAATCTGAGGCCCCGCCCAACGATGCACGAAGAATGATAGAGGGCGGTCCCGGCTACCCCGTGGATGGAATCAAGGAGTCAACATCATGTGAACTCCATCAGAAATTCAAGAACATATCCATGAAGGTAGCCGTCGGACAAGCTTTACCTTCTGGCCCTGATGCACGCTGGCATGGCCATGAGATTCCAGCTGGCTTTGCTAAAGTCGGGGTGGATGAAATCATGGCGGGGTTTCATGATATGGAGCTCGACATGGCTGGACCCGAAGATGAGAGGACACTCGGAGAAGTACTGGGTGGAGTCATCCTATGGGACAAGAACTACATCAAGCTTCCAGGCTCGGCCCCAAGGACAACACCGCCTCCGAGTCGTCGCAGGTCACCTACACCTCCATCACCTCCAAGCCCTCCACATGACGACGGCCACCACAACACGAGTCCATCTCAATCACCGCCGCCGGACTTGGGTCGGCCGTCTCCGCCGCCGCCCGCTAAGGATACTAAGCGGAAGCGTGCCAGCAAGAACGCTCCGTCCATGAGTTCTAAGCGACGGAGCTCCCCAAAGCGCAAACTGTCGCCCCTCCCAAAGGTACCTCATGCTAATCTTCCTATCAGACCTTATGATCGTACCGACGAGGAAAACGCCAGGATAGCAAAGGAACATTATGAGGCGCAGATGAAAAAGAAGGAACCCGAGCCCCGCCCGGAATACACCGAGAAGCAAATAGCATATGCAAAATACTTCATGACCCTTCCATCACAGTATGACTTACACCATAAGCCTGACGACTATACACGCACATTGCAGAAGGAAGGGCAAAAGAGCAAGTCACGTGCAAGTGCAAGTGCAAGTGGGAGCAAATCAAGTTCAACTACAAGCAAAATAAGATCAGACGTTCCTCAGCTTGGACAACAGGCCAAACAGTCGATCCCACCCCTCAGGGTGTTACCCGAGAATGTTCCCTCTCTGGTGCAGGGGCAAGATTTGGGATTAGCAAAGAAGTGGGCGGATGAATGGGGTATCCCGGTTGAAGTCATTCTGGCTTCCCAAGACGACGTGGTACCCAAGGCTGTGGTAGCCCCTAAGCCACAGTTTGTCATGGGAGCGCCTTTGGTCAGCAAAGATAAGTTTGATGATCTCCCAACAAATATGCGTTACTTGCATACATGGTACTTAAGTGAATCAAAGAAAGGGAGAACGATGATCGTGGCGCTTGTCCCACGGGAGTACTACGGCCGTCCCGAAGACATCCATATCGACTTGATGAACTCTTCCAGATGTACAATGCCGACGCCCTCGACAAATCGCTTATGAGTTGCTATTGTCTGTAAGTTTTTCAATTCGTGTCTACATATAACTTGTTCAATTATTTCAATTCATTGTCTACATATAACTTGTTCAGTTATTCAATTCATTTTCTACATATAACTTGTTCCGTTCTGACTTGTACTCTATTATGCAGAATGAAGATTCTGGAATGTAAAAGTAGGAACACATCCTAAATATTGGGTTTATTGACCCAGATAAAATACATATAAGACGCTAACTGATAACCCCAAGGAGACGGAGGAAAACCTTCTAAGGTTTCTAACAGATCAAAATTACTGTGACCACATACTGTTTCCATACAACTTCAAGTGAGGGTCTTACTCTATTGTGTCCATTCACTTATGAGTGTAATTGATAAGTTACTGACACATATATATATACATGTGCAGCTACCACTGGATTCTGTTGGACATTCAAATTGATAAGGGAAGAGTTGATGCCTTCGACCCATTATCGAGACCCTTGGAACAGTTCCAAAGCCTGCAGGACTGCTCCAAGGGTAATTTCAATCATTCTTGCGCTCTATCGGTCTCTTTCGATGATTTTCTGATATATCAATTAATGAAAAACTTAGCAAATCATTTTCCTTGTCGGGCAGGGTTTGGAAGCGGTTTCAAGTGCGTGACTCCCGGTATCCGGCATGAGAAGCTGACCTTTAGAGCGGCTCAGGTAAGTAGTAGTATGATATACTTCTATTTCAATACTTTTGTAATGCTAGATTATTATTTTGATTATATATATTCTATTCTCGTAAAGTGCGACCAGCAGCCACGGGGGACGGATCTATGTGGATACTATGTTTGCGAGACCATTCGCACGTTTACCTCTGAGCACAAGGATTACAGATACGATGTAAGCAATAAACATTCACACTCTATTTTTACTCGTCATTCTTTGTTATCATGATTGATATTCATATTCATCTCCTCTTCTTATATAGTACACGGCCATGCGGGAGAAGTACCTACCAGAGCAACGCGCGATTGCTGTTGCAGAGGAGCTGGCGACCTTTCTGAGAATAGAAGCTATAGACGACAAAGGACGATTTAGTGTAGCTAGGGGCCATTACTAATGTTGGTCCATGTAATCGAATAGACGGGCTCTTGTCCGATAATTCTGATCTCCATATAATTGTATATATATGCTCGCTTGTAAGATAAGTTAATCTTATATATATGCATAAACTAATTCCCGAACACCAAGGCACCAAACGAGGGCATCACGTTAATCCCCCACCTAAAACCCTAAAACCCCTAAACCCTAAAACCCTACAGCAAAAACAAAAATCTGCAGATGACCTTTAGTCCCGGTCTGTGTTACAAACCGGGACTAAAGGTCCTGGCCCTGATTCGCTCCGAGGTGCCCACGTGGACACCCTCCAGTCCCGGCTGGTAAGCGGGCCGGGACTAAAGGTTCAGCCTTTAGTCCCGCGGCTGGGGTCCCGGTTTGCAAACCGGGACTAAAGCCCCTTACGGGCCGGGACTGGAGGCCCCGTCCCACTAGTGGCATATTTCAGTGAGAAATTGAGTGGAGCTAGTTTGAACTATTATTACTTATGATAAGGAATTATATGCTCTTGTTCGGACATTAGAAACTTGGCAACATTATTTATGGCCTTAAGAATTTGTTATACATTCTGATCATGAATCTTTGAAGCATATTCGTAGTCAAGCTAAGTTGAATAAACGTCATGCAAAGTGGGTTGAATTCATTGAATCTTTTCCTTATGTTATTAAACACAAAAAGGGTAAAGATAATATTATTGCTGATGCTTTGTTACATCGTTATACCATGTTATCTCAACTTGACTTCAAAATCTTTGGATTTGAAACTATTAAAGAACAATATGTGAACGATGCCGATTTTAAAGATGTTTTGCAGCATTGTCTAGAGGGTAGAACTTGGAACAAATTCGTCCTCAATGATGGGTTTGTGTTCCGTGCTAACAAACTATGCATTCCAGAAGGTTCCGTTCGACTTTTGTTGTTGCAGGAGGCGCATGGAGGAGGATTTATGGGTCACTTTGGAGTAAAGAAGACAGAAGACATACTTGCTACACACTTCTTTTGGCCACGCATGAGAAGTGATGTTGAGAGGTTTATTGCTCGCTGCACAGCATGTCAAAAAGCTAAGTCCCGCCTTACTCCACATGGTTTATATATGCCTCTTCCTGTTCCTAGTGTACCTTGGGAGGATATTTCTATGGACTTTGTTTTAGGATTACCTTGAACACAGAAGGGGAGGGATAGTATTTTTCTGGTTGTGGATAGATTTTCTAAGATGGCACACTTTATTCTTGTTCATAAGAGTGATGATGCTGCTCATGTTGCTGAATTATTCTTTCGCGATGTTGTTCGCTTGCATGGTGTGCCTAATACTATTGTTTCAGATCGTGATACTAAATTTCTTAGCCATTTTTGGAGATGTTTATGGGCTAAGTTGGGGACTAAATTGTTGTTCACTACTACATGTCATCCCCAACTGATGGACAAACTGAAGTAGTAAATAGAACTTTGTCTACCATGTTACGGGTTGTTTTAAAGACAACTTAAAAATGTGGAAGATTGTTTACCTCATATTGAATTTGCTTACAATCGTTCCGTGCATTCTACAACTAAGTTATGCCCTTTTGAGATTGTGTATGGTTTTGTTCCTCGCGCACCTATTGATTTATTACCTATTCCATCTTCGGTGCAAACATAATTTTGATGCTACACAATGGGCTGAACAGATTCTTACGTTGCATAGGTTTACTAAGGAAAATATAGAATGTATGAATGCTAAATATAAAGTTGCTGGTGATAAAGGATGCAAGCATATTGTGTTTGATGTGGGAGATCTAGTTTGGTTGCATTTGCGCAAAGATCGTTTTCCTGATTTGCGCAAGTCTAAATTATGCCACGTGCTGCTGGTCCTTTTAAAGTGTTAGAGAAAATGAATGATAATGCAATAAACTTGAGCTTCCTGCAGATATGGGCACGGTAAGTCCTTCATTTAACATTGCAGATTTGAAACCATTCTTTGAGAAGAAGTTGAGATTGCGTCGAGGACGACTTCAATTCAAGAAGGGAGGATGATGAGGACATCCCTACGGTGGATACAACCGTTGCACCTACAGCCACAATTCCTCATGTTCCACAACTCCAAGGACCTCTCACAAGAGCTCGTCCACGCCAATTAAATTATCAGGTACTTTCGTTTCTAGGAACTATTCCTAATATTCATGAGAATATGATGCTGCCTAAATCAGATGTGTTTCTGTTACTTAGGAATGATGGGCCTAGCATGGATGAGAGGGACAAGCATTGGAGCATGATCATGCATGGAGATGATGGCAGCAATCGTGTGAGGATTCAGGATGATGCTGCAAGTGAAGATTTTCGAACTTTGAAGCCACCATAATGATGCAAGGATGCTTGAACAAAATTCACAAGTTACCAAATCATAACATTCGTCTAAGGCTTTATATGGTGCTGCGTCACCTTATTTTATGGGTTAAACCCATGTATTTTCGTCCTAGGTAATTTAGGGATTTTCTGGAGGCTGTTTGAGTGGAAAAGGACTCATCTAGGGCTATTTTTGGATGGCCCATTAGGGTTGTACGAAAATCCCTGCCCTTTCCCTCATATATACCCCTCCTAGCCGTCATTCGGACTTGGATTTGTTTAGTTAAAGACTTAGCCACGAGCTACTCTTCGCCATAGGCACAAGTGTCAAACCGACCTTTTGTACTACACACTTGCAGAATCCCACCTCTTCAATAAAGCCTTCATCTATATTCGCAATATCTTGATTGCATCTATAATCTTGCTGGTTCTTCGATTGCTTGCAGGGATTGATCCTCGTGATCAGGTTGATCTAGCTCCGACGTGATCAATAGCCTCGGAAGTTGGTGTATCGATTGCTAAGGCGCAACATCTCACACATTTGTAGTCGGATCATCAACGTCGACGTCCACCATAATCGATAGTTATCGTCTCTCGAAAGATCGGGCACCTTTACCCTATCATCCTCGTCCTCCTTTGCCATCTTGATTTGATGATAGCCGGAGAATGCATCCAAGAAGCAAAGGAGGTCATAGCCAGCGGTGGAGTCGACGATCTGTTCTATCCTTGGGAGCAGGTAAGGATTCTTGGGGCAGGCCTTGTTGAGACTAGTGAAGTCTACGCAGAGGCGCCCACTGCCGTTAGCTTTCGGCACGACCACTGGATTGGCAATCCACGTGGGGTGCTACGGCTCGTATCAACTTGGCCTTCCTCAGCTTCTCGATCTCTTGGACGATGAAGTCTTGTTTCTCTTACGCTTGCTTCCTTGTCTTCTGCTTCACTCGATGTGCTTGGGGGCACATGGCTAAGTGGTGCTCAATCACCTCCCTAGGAATGCCGGGCATATCTGACGGTGTCCAAGTGAACATGTCAGAGTTTGCCCGCAGGAAGGTGACGAGCGCGCTTTCCTATTTGGGGAAAGCCCTGCCCCGATGGTGACGAAATTCTCGCAGCCCCCAGCTTGCAGCGGAACCTTCTTTGTAGTAGAGCACTCTTGAGTAAACTGAGGCCTCCTCCCTGAGGGTAACCGCAGCTTCCCCAATGCTCATGTCCAGCATCGGATGGACCAGGTCCTCGCTTGGCGTGGTCATCATAGATGCGGAGGGCTTCTTCCTGGACAAGTCTAGCATAACGGGCTTGAGAGAAGCTTTCTTGGCAGCAGCCCGCTCTTGCGATATGAGCTGCTTCTTCCTCGCGAGGTCACCTGAGTGTTCTAGTAGATCTTCATCGGTAGGGAACATGGTGGCAGCCTCACGGTAGACATGCTCCACCGAGCGGAGAGCATCCTTCTTGTTGCAGCGCACGATGATCTTGCCGTTGGCACTAGGAATCTTGAGGATAGGGGCAAAGCTGTGTAGAAGTACCTTGATGCACAGGCATCAGGGTCAAAAAAAATTATAGCTGTACTTATTAGCATGGCAAGGCTAGTGCATCAAGGTAGATTGAGAGAAGTGCATCACCGATGCCAATATTCCAGCTCTCAACACTACAAAGCTTAAAAGAAACTATGCAACGTTGTAGAGATGCATCAGGGTAATTTTTGGTCTAGTTCCGCCCCTGCTTGAGGACGTTAAAGCCGTGGTGAGTTGCCGCCATGAACTTTGCCAAGGCTGGGTAGCCGAGGATGGCGTTGTAAGGCAGCACGATGTAGGCGACGTCGAAGTCGAGGCTTTCCATCCAATAGTTGTCCCTGGTGCCGAAGGTGACGGGCAGGCGAACCTGCCCGATGGGCATTGTGGAACTTTCTGTTACTCCGAAGAATGGCTGAGTTGGCATGAGCCAGTGATATGGCACTTGCATCTTCTCGAAGACTTCGACAGAGATGATGTTGAGGCCCGCCCCGCCGTCGATGAGAGTGCGGTTGACAGCGATGTTGTTGATAGTGGGCC
>QXEO01000153.1:0-184283 GCA_007115705.1 Dactylis glomerata | reverse complement strand
TCCCGGAAGGAGGCCATGACCCTTTACACTGAAGAGCTCTTCTACGGCGCCCAGGAGGCATTCTCTGCCCTCTGGCCGGGACAAGGACTCCCACTGACCCGGTTGACCTCGGCAATGACCTGCAGCTTGCCAAGGTTCGCCTCCGGGAGTGGCGAGATTCCGGCGCGAGGGTTGGAGCTGACGAAGCCCTCAGCTACTTCTTGTCTTGGTATGAAAAGGCAGACTTGGAGACTTTGCGCACCGTGCGCGAAGGATCCATCTGGACCACGGATCCGGATCATATCCGTCGCCGCAAGGAGTTGGCCCATAGTTATGTGGACTATGCCGACACCGACAAATTCGTCCGGGACATCCGCGAGCCGGAGAAGAATGACGATGCCGGGACATCTGCCGCTGCTGAGGGTTCCGACTCCAGCCAAGATGAAGATGAAGCTGAGGAAGCCGACACTGAAGCTCCGGAACAGGCATCTGCCCCGGGCGGAGGTGATGGCTCCATTCCATCTGCTGGCTCCGGCACTCCTGAAGCCGACATCTCGACTGCTACTGCTCCACCTGCTGGCGGCCCCGCGTCTGCCCCTTGAATCTTTGCACCAAAAACACTTTAAGCTTTATCAGATCCCCGGTATGCCGGGTGCAGTTGTAAGATATACGTTTTAATTTCATTTGGTTTGCTACCTGAACAAGTTTTATCTTGGTTTGCTTGTTACTAATGCCGGATCATCTTTTGGCTAAGTCACCGAGTTATTTTCCTGTTTCCTCAATTTCACAACCTTGGCTACTTGTCTACCTTAATTGGCTTTCGACGTACGAGTCTCAAGGTTGCTTCCTCGAACATACAGTACTTTAACTTTGAGACTTAGACTTCAAATCATCCGACACTTTAAATTTTAACTTTAGCTTTAACGAAAATGTCAGTTCGCTTGCTTTGTATTTCCTTAGCCGTTTTCCATGTGTAGACAATCTCCGGCATCTACTCTTGCTAGCCATGAAGCCGGGTTTCGGACAGCAGCTGAGTCGAAGAGTGGCCTTTGGTGCCGACACATTACTAGGCCGACATAGGAAACATTCAAATAAAGCCAGCCGGCATATAACAAAAAACTGTAAATAAACCACAAATATACCTCGGAGCTAGTTACCCGGCTTCTTCGGGATGCCGGTATTTCATTCATTAGTCTTGTGCCGGCACAACACGCCGGCATACAAAGGAAAATATGGAAATACATACATTGTGTTGCTCAGGAGTAAAAGGGGCGCAGTAGAGCTATGTTCCATGGCCTCTTGGTTTCTTCTCCGGACCTGTCTGCCTTATTCTTCTTGGGGTCCTGCGCATCTATAAGATAATAGGCATCATTGTGCAGAGCTCTGCTCACAATGAATGGCCCCTTCCATGGTGGAGTTAACTTATGCCGGCCTTCTGTTCCTTGCTTTAGCCGGAGTACTAGATCTCCCTCTTGAAATCTCCTTGGATTTACCTTCTGCGCATGATAGCGTCTGAGGTTCTGCTGATATACTGCTGTTCTTGACAGAGTTATTTCCCTTGCTTCCTCTAGCAGATCAACATCATTTTCTCTGGCTTCTTTAGCCTCTTCCTCAGTATATAGCACTATTCTTGGTGCATCATGTATTACATCTGTTGGAAGCACAGCTTCTGCTCCATACACCAGGAAAAATGGTGTGTAGCCTGTTGATCTATTCGGAGTTGTTCTTAAACTCCACAGCACTGCTGGCAGCTCATCTAGCCAACATCCCGGAGTTTTCTCCAGGGGCTCTATCAGCCGGGGTTTTATGCCGGATAATACTAGCCCATTCGATCTCTCTACTTGGCCATTGGCACAAGGGTGGGCAACCGATGCAACGTCCAGCCGGATTCCCACTTCCTCACAAAATCTGGCAAATGGCCCTTGGGCAAAGTTTGACCCATTGTCAGTGATGATGCTATGAGGAACACCATATCTCAAGATTATATCCTTTAAGAATTTCACTGTTGTGTGACCATCACGCTTGCTTATGGGCTTCACTTCAATCCACTTGGTGAACTTGTCCACCATGACCAGGATATGGGTCATTTTCCCTCTGGCCGGCTTAAAAGCCCCGACCATATCCAGGCCCCAAACAGCAAAGGGCCAGGTTATTGGGATAGTTTTCAGGGCAGATGCCGGCTGATGAATCTGGTGGGCATATCTTTGACACCCATTACATTTCCGGACCAAGTTTTCTGCCTCTTGCAGTGCCGTTGGCCAATAGAAGCCATGCCGGAATACCTTTGCCACCAATGCCCTGGACGAAGCATGGTGACCACACTCCCCCTGGTGAATTTCCCGGAGCATCTCTAGACCCTCCGCAGATTCGACACATCTCTGCAATACTCCGGTGGTACTTCTCTTGTATATTTCTTTGTTGATGATGGTATACGCTTTGGATCTCCTTATAACCCGGCGGGCCTCGGTTTCATCCGCCGGCACTTGACCATCCACCATGAAGTTCATGATAGGACGTGCCCATGAGGGCACTTCCCTGACAGTGAACACTGCCTGATCTATTTCCATCATTTCGACCGACACATAATCGATGTCCATGGGCTGCGAAGTCCCCGGGACTGAAGAATCAGTCCCCGGGTATGCCGGAGCAGTCCCCGGGTATACCGGCACAACCTCTTGGCACATTTTACCCTTGCCTTTAGTTTTGCTCCGGAATACTGTACTAACAGCATATGCCGGCCCAGTCCCCGGGACTGAGGAAACAGTCCCCGGGTTATCCGTCCTGGCTCCGGCATCTATCTCCATTGGAACTGCTTCGTCTGGACCTGGCGGGACATAAATGGAGGATGACTCCGGCGAGGGTTTGATCGATGGCTTCCTCAGATGCTCCAGCGAAATGCCGGGCGGGATTGAATCTCGGGAAGACCCCAGCTTGGATAATGCATCGGCTGCATCGTTCTGAGCCCGGAGAACGTGCCGGAACTCACAACCTTCAAAATAACCACTTAACTGCTGCACTAGGAAACGGTATGATGCCATGTTAGCATCATGCGCGTCCCATATGCCGGAACACTGCTGAATCACTAAGTCAGAATCCCCGAAGCACATAATCCGGCGAATTCCTATGTCCCTAGACACCTTCAGGCCATGCACAAGTGCCTCATATTCCGCCACATTATTTGATGCTGCAAAGTGAATCTGCAGGACATATCTCAGCTGGTCATTCTTTGGTGAACTGAGAACTATGCCGGCACCCAAGCCATGGATTGTCTTGGACCCATCGAAATGCATCCTCCAATAATTGGCATCTGGCAATGGTGGCTCATACTGTATCTCGGCCCAGTCAATAAAGAAATCAGCCAAGACCTGGGACTTGATTGTATCCCTCTTATCGTACTGCGGTGTATATGGTGAAAGCTCTATTGCCCACTTTGCTATCCGGCCGCTGGCATCTTTGTTGCCTATAATTTCCGAGATAGGGGCCTCGGCCACTACCCGGATTGGATGCTCTTGGAAGTAATGCTTGAGCTTCTTGGCCGCCATATAGACACCATAGGTCATCTTCTGATAGTGGGGGTAATTTTGCTTTGAGGTGGAGAGGACTTCACTCAAATAATATACCGGCCGCTGCACGGTTTTGCCTCCTTCCTCTCGCTCTACTACCACCACAGCACTGACAACTCGGTTGGTTGCCGCTATATAGAGCAACATTGGCTCCCGGGGCATCGGAGACGCTAATACCGGCGCTGTTGACAACAACTGTTTCAATTCCTTGAAAGCTGCATCTGCTTGCGTTGTCTAGACAAATGTGTCGGACTTTTTCATCAACTGATATAACGGCAGAGCTTTCTCTCCCAGCCGGCTTATGAAGCGGCTCAGGGATGCGAGGCACCCAGTGAACTTCTGTACTTCCCTCAAATCTGTCGGCGGCTTCATCCTTTCTATGGCACGAATCTTGCCGGGATTCACCTCAATACCCCGGCTGGAAACAAGGAAACCGAGCAACTTGCCCGCCGGCACACCAAAGGTGCACTTAGCCGGATTCAACTTCATCCGGAATCTCCTCAGGTTCCCAAAGGTTTCCCGGAGATCATCTATGAGAGTCTTGCTCTCCTTGGTTTTTATGACGATATCATTGACATATACCTGCACATTTTTATCTATCTGATCGTGCAAACACTTTTGCATACACCTTTGGTAAGTTGCGCCGGCATTTCTTAAACCGAACGGCATAGTGAGATAGCAATAAGCCCCGTACGGGGTAATAAAGGATGTCTTTATTTGATCTGGCTCATATAAAGGGATCTGGTGGAAACCAGAATAAGCATCTACGAAAGATAACAGTTCACATCCGGCTGTGGAATCAATCACTTGATCGATCCGAGGCAGCGGGAATGGATCTTTAGGACATGCCTTATTCAAGTTGGTGTAATCAACACACATCCGCCATACTTTCACTATGGCGGGCTCGTCTTTCTTCTTTTCCACCAAAACCGGATTAGACACCCAATCCGGATGAAGTACTTCCTTGATAAAGCCAGAGGCTAAGAGCCTGGCCACTTCCTCCCATATGGCTTTCCTTCTATCGCCGGCATTCCGCCGGAGCGGCTGCTTCACTGGCTTAGCCTCGGGTCTCACGTGCAATGCGTGCTCAGCCAGCTCCCTCGGCACACCTTGCAGGTCCGAAGTAGACCATGCAAAGATATCCCGATTCTCACGGAGGAAGCTGATGAGCTCGCTTTCCTATTTGGGATCCAAACTTGCCCCAACCAGGGCATGGCGCTCCGGGAAAGCTTCATCCAGAGGCACCTTTTTGACTTCCTTACTCACTTGAAAAGAAACGCTGCCACCGGGATTTGTCATGCCCGGCATATATTTGCCGGCCACGACCGTCTCAGCAATCTCCACTGCTCGCTTGAGCCTCTTCCTCTCCTCTGCAATGATCAGAGTCTCGGCCAGATTGGATCCGGCGGTGGCACATGCCATCGAACGCTTGTAATCACCAATGATGGTGATCACTCCTTTGGGTCCCGGCATCTTCATCTTTAGATACGCCACATGCGTAGAGGCCATGAATTTTGCCAGTGCCGGTCTACCCAGCAAAGCATGGTAGGGGCTCTCCAGATCAACCACCTCGAACATGAGGTTTTCCACCCTGCAGTTATCCCGGCTGCCAAACATGACATCCATCCGGATCTTGCCCATCGGCGCACACGAAAGTCCCGGCACAATGCCGTGGAACGTGGTCTTGCTCGGTTCCAGCATATTTTCCTTGATTCCCAGCTTCTCCATCGTATCTCGATACATGATGTTGATGCTGCTTCCATTATCAATGAGGACCTTGCTGAATCTTACGTTATTAGCCGGCCCGACGAATGTCGGATCCATCACCAGAGCATATCCGCCGGGATTTGGCATGATCCGGGGATGATCTGCCCTGTCCCAACCAACAGCCTGGTCAGACCAGTACATCAGCTTTGGCACAGCCGACATAACGACATTCACCTCCAGACTCCGCCGGTACAAGCTCTGCTTGTCTGTTCTCTCGGTCTCAAAGACCATATAGCTCTGATCATACTCCTTGTACTCATTCCGGCCCGCTCCTGGGCCTCCGGCGTTATATTCCGGATTATAGCTCTGGTCAACTTGATTTACGCCGGCATTTCCGGCGTTGCTCTGATTCCCAGGATTAACCGGCCTAGGTGGGACTGCAATCGTATTGGCACCTGTCAACGGCGATGGAGCTGCCGGGACAGAGGGTCTAGCCGGTCCCCAGGGACCTGCACGACCTGCTAATATGTCGTCCAGCCACGAACAGTTCCTTGTCAAAGGGTTTGCCGGCTTTCCCGGCTGGAATGTGTGGAACACACAAGGCTTGTCCATGGCAAGACCCACAGTATACTTCGGCCACTGCTTCTTCTGGCCGGTGGCTCCGCCGGCATTCTTGTTGGTCCAGACATTCTTCTTCTGGAACGGCTGTGCTTGCTACTGCGGCTGCTGCTGAGGCTGCTGATAGTTCTCATATCTCGGACGCTGGCTACTGCCAGCGCCCCCTTGCTCTTCCTCCACAGCTGCAACTTGTGCTGCCCCATACCGGTAATCCGGCCGCTCATCTCTCCTCTTATTCCGGTTATCCGGGCGATAGAACTGCCCTGATCTCCCGGCATTGCTGGTGTTCCCCTGGGTTTGCCCCTGTCCTTGTGAATCGAGACTGGGCTGCTTGGGATCTCCCAGAGCATAACTATCAGCGATCTTGATTGTTTCGGCCAGCGTGGCCGGCATTTGCCTCTGAAGCTTTTGCCACAGCATGGTGCCATGTTGGCACCCATGAGCGAACCACATGATGGCCTGCTGCTCATTGATTCCTTCGCAGGAATTGCGCAACGTGCACCACCTGGTCAGATAGTCACGGTCAGTCTCATTCACTCCTTGCCGACAGTTAGCCAGCTGCTGCGGACGGTTGGGCCTCTTGTATGTACTGGTAAAGTTCGACACAAACTGCTCTTCGAAATCAATCCAGCCGTTGATACTCCCGGCCGGCAAATTATTCAGCCATATCCTGGCTGGTCCTTCCAACATCTGCGGCACATATCGTACCGCCCATCTGAGGTTTCCTCCGGCGATGTTCACCGCTGTGGAGTAATCCTCCAACCAATCTTCTGGCTTCGTACTGCCATTATATGTCCTCGCGCCACGCGTGAGCTGGAAGAAGTAAGGCACCGGCTCCCCCATAATCCGGGGTCCGAAACACATAGGGCCCGGAGCTCCTTGTCTCTCCACCAACTCTGATTGGTGGATCTTGTCCAGCTTGAAACGTGCATCATTGGCTTCCAAGGACCGAGGTCCAAGCCGGGATGCTATTGGGCCTGCGATCATCTGCTGCTGCTGCTCCGGCTGATGCTGCTCACTATGCCGGCCTTGCTGATGCTGCTGCTGATATCCCGCCCTGGCAAGGGCGGAATTGCCGTCATCCTCTTGATGTCCCGGATGGCCTGCACCCTGCTGCTGCGCTGCACCTCCGGCGCCCTGTTGCTGACGCCGGGCTGCACTGTTACTCCGGCCACCAACGGCCGCTGCTGCTTCATGCCCGGCCGGCACACTCTGGCCGGGCTTCTTGCTGCCGACATACTTGTCAGCTTGGCCGACATTCTTCTGCACCATCGCCTGCTTTCCGGCGGCAGCCGGATCGTACACCTGGATCTGCTTGTCTCGGCGGCCAGAGGTCACACTTCCGGCACGCCGGGCGCTAGGATGCGGGGACGAGGCTTGGCCCCTCGACCTCGCGCCGGCACCTCCCGCCGACACAATGTACTGGGATGCCCCGGCACCTGGGTTTGCCTTCTTAAAGGCCTCCTGCTGCTTTGTAGCTTCAGACAAAAGTTGGTTAAGCCGGGCTTGCTGCTCACGCAGTGCTTCGCCGGATAAACAAGATAAATCCTTAGCTACCTCGGCCGCCGCTCTAAGGTTCTTTACTGGCGAACTATAGACTACCTTAGGCACAGTACTAGTTGCGGTATGACTCTTATCTCTAGCATCTTTTCCTATCTCAGCATTAAGATTTTTGCCTCTAGTTCTAACCTCTTCTATCCGGCTAGGCCGGATTACTACAGGAGTAAAACCATGGGCTGCTTCATACTCACGGAGTTGCCGGTTAAACCGTTCGCGCTCCTGGTTCATGGCCAGGGCCTCGTCAACGAGGGCCTGACGAGATCCCTCCAGGACCTCCCTTGTCTGCTCCGGATCAACGCCGGATCGCACCGGCTCGAGAAGCCGGTCGATGATGGGAAGAAGAACCTCGCCCCTAGCCGGCACACCTGAAGTGCCGGCCAGGTTCTCCGCACGCTCCAACGGAGGACGCACCGACCTCTTGACCTTCGGCGGCTCCGGAGGAGAAGCTCCGGCCGCTGCTGCTTTGCCGGCATCTTCCGCCGGCGGCACGGATGTGCCGGCCATCATCACCTCAGCCGACTCTACTGAGCGAGCACTACGCCCAGCGTGAGCCAGCCGATGTGACGGAGGATCCGACGCCACCAGCACCTCCTTCCTGCAAATTCTCTCAGTTCCCACGTACACCTCGTGGGAACCGAAAGACATAATCCGGCCATCCCTGGGGAACGGCCGGCCACCGAGACAACCGGCGTTGTCACTGACGAAACTGAGCGAGCCTAGCCTCTGGACGAGGCCAGAGACCACGCGCACTCCCGAAGCTGCTATCACAGACCCCGTCCGAATGAACACTCCGCCCAGCATATCGATCTGCCCCACGGTGGGCGCCAAATGTCGTCGTGGTGAAACAACATATGCCATAGGATGGCTTAAATGGGGGCCGAATTAGATGCTGGAGGATTCGGGAGAGGGGAACGAGCTAAAAAGCACGACAGAAAGAGACACTGATCTACCCAGGTTCGGGGCTCTCGTAAGGAGATAACACCCCTACTCCTGCTCTACTGATTGTATATATGGGTCGATGTAGTACACCACAATGGTGCTTCCAAGCTCTCTGCCTGCTAGAGAAGGAAGATGAACTGCTAAGTGTAGGAGTACAGTGTGACCAATCTACCTTCAACCTTCCAACCTTCTTCCAGCGACCAACCCTTTACCAGGGCTCCCTATGCCACCTTATATAGTGGTGGCCAGGGTTACAACGGTCATAGAAGACCAGGAGACACCAACTACACTCCAAACTGGACTTGCTGTCGAGGGCAGACGCCCACGACTTTCTCCCTGATTGCTCTCGATGGGACTCCCCTTGCTGTACCTTGTACCTCTTGAACTGTGGCCTTACCTCTGTGCGGTAAGCTCGTACTTGTGCACAGTGAGGGTAGGTAACCTCCACTGTGCACCCTGCCATCTTACTCTGCTACCATGCTTGGATGTTTTCTTCCTTGATTGTAGGGATGTGACACCTTGGTTGACTTAAGTATCCCGGATATGACCGTTGGCCATACCCAGGACTTTTATGCCGGACCAACGACCTACGAGGGTTGGGTAATCCGGCCTCCCCTGCTCCTGCACAACACACAAAATAATTAGGCCGGCATATCTGAGTATATGCCGGCACACCTATACTAGTATTCCGGCTATACCGGCATATCCAGACACCAGCCGGGATATACATATATGCCGGCCTGGCCGATGCTCCTATATTCCGGCCAGGCCTTTTCTTGGTCAACCGGCATAAAAGTCAACCATAGACCTTGTGTCTTTCTAGTCTCTTGACCCTACCGGGGGTCATCCCCCCGACAACCTCCACCCACTTGGTGAACTTGTCGATGGCGACGTAGAGGTAGCGATAGCCCCCTTGCGCTCTGGGAAATGGACCGAGGATGTCCAGCCCCCAAACGGCAAAGGGCCAAGTGAGTGGGATGGTTCGCAGCTCTTGCGCCGGCTGATGTATATGCTTGGCGTGGAATTGGCACGCCTCGCACCTCTTGACCATCTCCGCCGCATCCCCGAGCGCCGAAGGCCAGTAGAAGCCACTTCGATATGCCTTTGCGGCTAGAGTTGCAGCAGAGGCATGATGGCCGCACTCGCCGGCATGGATGTCCCTTAGAAGCTCTTGGCCTTGGTGAGTAGATATGCACTTCAGAGCGACGCCATTTGGGCGACGCCGGTACAAGTCACCGTCCTTGACGCAGTAGCCCGAAGCTTGCCGCACAATCCTCTCGGCCTCCTCTTCATCTTCAGGAAGCCTGCTGCTGGTGAGGTAGGCCTTGAGCTCAATGATCCAATCCACTCCCTCCTGTCGCGCCAATGCCAGAAGGACGCGGTCACCCGAAGGAGGCCCGCAATCCGGAGCCCCCTGCTCCGGCGGTGGCGGCAAAGCAGAAGGAGGAGGGGAATTGGATGTTGACGGAGAGGCGGACGGCTTGAAGAGACGTTCCTCGAAGACGCCGGCGGGCTGCGCCAGGCGATGAGAGGCGCGCTTGGCAATCTCGTCGGCTTCCACGTTCTCTCCCCTCGGGATGTGCTTCAGCTCCAAGCCTTGGAAGCGTTTTTCCATCTTTCGATGCTCCTCGAGATAAGCCGCCATGTGCTCATCCCTTGGAGTGTAGCTCTTGTTCGAGAAGTTCACAACCAGCTGTGAATCTCCCTTGACGATGAGGCGCTTGATGCCCAAAGCGTTCGCTGCCCTTAGGCCAGCAAGTAGTCCTTCGTACTCCGCGATGTTGTTGGAGACATTGTTCTCAGGCGCGAAGCAGAGCTGCACAGCGTAGAAAAGCTTGTCTCCAGAGGGAGAGGTTAGGACAGCACCGGCTCCCGCGCCGGGGAGGTTGAAGGCGCCATCGAAGTGCATGACCCAGAGGCCTGGGGCCTCCTCTCCAGGGAGAGTTGACTCGACCTCTGGAGGCTCGTCTACGAACGGATCAGTCCATTCTGCAGTGAACTCGGCCAAAGCCTTGCTCTTGATTACCTTTGTAGTTTCGAAGGAGATCTCGAAAGGCTGAAGCCCCACAGCCCACTCAGCCACCCGCCCGGTGACATTGGGGTTGCGGAGGACGGTTTCCAGGGGCCGATCGGTTACCACCTTAATCGGGTGACCCTAGAAGTAGTGGCGTAGCTTCCGCGAGGCGATGAGCAAGGTGTAGAGCTGATGGGTTCGTAGCATAGAAAACAAAAATTTTCCTACGCAAGAACACATAAACTAGCCAAGATACTCTATGAGATGGTAGCAACGGATACTAACCCTCGATGACCGTAAGCGGGGATTACGTTCCCGCACAAACGTTGACGATGGAGAGTTGGTGAAGACGCACATAGTCGACGTAGTTGTTCACTTGACGTAGTCGATGTCGTGGTTCACTTGACGATCACAAGATCGTGTACCCGGCGCCACAAGTGGCAGCGCCCCCGTACTTGCACACACGTGCAGCTCGACGTCGACTCCTCCACGCCCTCGGTCCAGCGGGGCAGCGGAAGAAGGGATCCGCCGGACACTCCTCCACACACTTCTCCAAGTGTATGAACTATGAACTACAATTCCGGCAGAGCTTCGCTAAGCCAAGACGGAAAGTGGGCAGCAACTATGCAAGGGATGGGAGGATCAAGAAGTGTGTGTACAAGGGAGAGAGGGGGGGTTTATATAGAGGAGGAGGGCAGCCAAGGGGTGGCCAGCCCAAGGGTCTCCTCCCTCTTCATTGCCCCCTCTTCATTCCCTTTTATGGTGATTACTCCCTCATCAACATGAGGTAACCCCCATTTTAATGCATGACATTCATGCCAATTAAAATTCACACTTATTGATTTAATAAAACATTTTTATTTCTTTAATATTTGTTAATTCATTCAATTAACAAACATTAACAAATACACCCTTGAGTTATTTCGATATCCCGAAACAGTTTCGGTACTTTTCTGAAACAACCCTTATGCTGTCCTGTAATTCGATCGGAGTATCGTATCCACTCAAAAACGACAAAGAGCCTTAAGTGTGTCACCCTACGGTTCGTGAATAACGTGGACATGATCGAGACTCCTCTCTGATCAATAATCAACAGCGGGATCTGGAAATCCATGATGACTCCCACTTACTCAACGATGAACTAGTGATCGTGTGAACCGGTAACGAACATAGTTAATTCCTTTTGTCTCGCGATATTATTACTTGTCCGAGATCCGATCATTTGGTATCAACCATACCTAGTTCGATCTCGTTCCCGACAAGTCTCTTTACTCGTTCCGTGATAATGCATTCCTGTGACCTAGTCACATGCTTGCAAGCGATTCCAATGCAATATCACCGAGAAGGGCCCAGAGAATATCTTTCCGTCATCCGGATGGACAAATCCCACTCTTGATCCATGAGCCTCAACTAATACTTTCAGAGTACCCAAATCAACCTTTATAATCACCCTATTACGGTGTGACGTTTGATATCATCAAAGTACCCTTCCGGTATCAGTGATTAACATGATCTCATGGTCTAAGGATTAGAACTACTTCGCATGAGTCTGATATAGCAATGAAGTTGATGACTTGATCGTATTGCTATTCATACTATGGGTGTGAGTGTTCATCACATCATTCTTCTAATGATATGACCTCGTTATTAACAACATCCAATGTTCATGATCAGGAAACCTTGATCATCAGTTAATCAACGAGCTAGTATAAAAGAGAGGCTTTACTAGGAACCTTTTAGTTTATTAATCACACATGTATTAATGTTTCCGATTAATACAATTCTAGCATGAGAAATAAACATTTATCATAAACATGGAATATGATAATAACCACTTTATTATTGCCTCTCGGGCATATTCCCTTCAGTCTCCCACTTGCACTAGAGTCAATAATCTAGTTGATACTTGCGTATATAACACTTATGGCTTTCACGTGTTATCCGTACGCGTTGCAGTGGTTAATCTGATCTCCAGATCTGACACTTTCAGTTCTGTGTGTATTTGCATGTCTTTGCGTCTCTACGCATCACTCATTCTCAAATGAGACAGTTGGGTATAAATTTGGTCCTTAGGTGAGACCTTAGTTCCTTTAGCTAAAATCATGTTGTCACTATTGTCGCACAATAGATCTTCACAGTAATAGCCAGCTTGGAACTACACCTAGTTTGATAACAAACTTCTTGACACAAATGCCCTCTTTTGCTACTTCTAAAGCAGCTATATACTCAACATTTGTTGTAGAATCCATCACAATGTCTTAACTTTGGAACTCATCCAAATCCATCATGGAACTTCTTTCCATTACATTGTGCCACCTAACGTATAGCTAAAATTGAGATAAACTTAATTTGTATCTTGTGACAAACTTAGTATCAATGTAACACTTTACAATGAATTATGTGTCACTTTGTCATACATAATATATATCCTTAGTCCTTCCAAAGCACATAAGGATATCTCTACTATTGTCCAGTGATCATCTTATGATTTTTATCACTCTGGTATATGCTCATAACATTTAGAGCATAGGACATATCTGGATATGTACATATCACGGTATACATGATCGATCAAATCATTCATGTGGCTTCACTCATCAAGTGTCAAAAACACCTGAATCTTGTTTCAACCTCTTCCATGCGGCAAGAACTTTTCTCGTCGTTTCCATATTGAACTTCATTCAATATTTCATCTATGTACTTTATCACAACCATATTGGCACCTTGATCTATCTACATAGACATCGAGACCCAATATTTTGGTTTTGCCTAAGTCTTTCATTGAAATCTAATTTTAATGAAATTCTTAACCTATGTCAATAAAAGATACATCATTTCCAATTAACAATATGTCTTCCACATAATGTACTGAAAATATGTCTCAGCGCTCCCACTTAATTTCTTGCAAATGCAAGCATATTCATCGTATCTGATGAAACTAAACCTTTTAATTATTTCATCACGGTGAATATTCCAACTCCGCGATGCTTACTTCAACCATTGAAGTTTGCATGCCTTTTAGCATCCTTTGAATTTACAAAACCCATTGGACCATGTCATGTACATGTCCTAGGTAACCATTCTATTAGAAGAATGTTGTCTTGTTTGTTCAACAAACATATACCAACCTTGGCATATGTAGGGGTTGCTACAGTAATCCGTCCAGACAAAATATCGCTATGAAAGATCAAATCTTGTCATAGTCAACTCATTGAACACAATCGTAAACTCTTTTAACGATGTGTCGACTATTTCAAAGATGTTAAACATCCATGTCTGTCTTTATAGATCCTAACACGTTTATTAGGCTTCATGCCTTTTGAGGGTCTTCCAAGTTCAGAAACTTGATTTCTTGTGTATGGAACTATCACGGATTTTATGGCTTCTAGCCATTTGACGGAGTCAGGGCCCATCATTGCTTCTTTGCATGCAGTCGGTTCATCATTGTCAAACAATAATGATTCATTCTCAAATCTAACTATTTGATTGTTACCCGACTCACGCGGTTCAATAGGAACTTTGATCTATGTGACCACAACCTTTGAGGTACGACAGCCATGCGCATTGTGGCCGCCTCTGGGACACTTCCCAGCGATGCGCTACTCAGCACATATAGCTTAGGTTCAACAACCTAATCAAAGTTCTATTGTCCTCCCACTTGACTTTTTGCGAAAAATTCCTTCTCAAGAAACTTGACGTTTTCAGCGACAAACACTTTTGTCTTAGGTGTTCTGGAGGAATACCCAATAGTTACTTTGGGATAACCTACAAAGATGTATTTATCCGACTTTGGTTGTAAACATTTTACATATGCCTAGCATACCAAATTTTTAGAAAAGACAACTTGGGTTTTATCCCATGACATAACTCATATGGTGTCATTTCAATGGATCATGATGGCGCTCTTTTCAGTGTAAAAGCGGTAGTCTCTAAAGCTTTATCCTTAAAATATAATGGCAGTTTTATATACGACACCTTTGATCCAACGATGTCAAACAAAGTTTGATTTTATCTCTCGAACACTCCATACTCCTATGGTGTTTCGGGAAATACAAGTCTATGGAACGATTCCTCAACTTTTAGGTGTTTGCTAAACTTGTAACTCAAATATCTTCCTTTATGATCAAATCATAAATTCTTTATTCTCTTGTTACAATGATTTTCAACTTCAACTAGAAATACTTTGAACAATATTCAAATATTTCATGCTTCTTCCTTATCAAGTAAATATACACATATATCTACTCAAATCATCGGTTAAAGTAAATGAAGTTCAAGAATTCACCGCACACGGCTACACATAATGGACTATATACATCAACATGTACAATATCCAATAAGTTAGTCGTCCGTTCTTCTTTGGCCTACAAACGGATTTTTTTTAATCATCTCTAGGAAATTTTCACAAGCGTCAATTGATTCAAAATCAAAAGACTCCAAAATCCCATCAACATGGAGTTTCTTCATGTTTACTTTCCAATATGATTTAAAACGGTGGTGTCACTCATAAGTGATCTTCTAATCATTTGTCTTGAGACATTTTTAGCATCAGTGTTATGGATGTGATTTCTCCAACAAGATAAGCGTTCATTCATCTTTTATGAATGCGGTAATAATTTGAACAACCATTGTTCTCATAATACCAGAACAAAATAACAATTATTAAAACAAATCTTGAAGGCTAGGTTTAATTCCAACGAAACACAATAACACTTTATTTGTTTTCGATGAGAATCATCCCATATTCATTTGCTAGTTAATTAGGCCATTGTAGTTCTTGTATTGCGTTGTTCTGTATGACAGTTCATACCAACCAATTTAGTATCAAATACCCAAGAACCACATTATTTTAACAAGCAACGAATACACCCATAACATGTATATCTTCTATATACCTGAGCTGGACATTTCCAGTCTTTTCTTCTCCGCCAGAATAAATTTTTGGATTCTCTTTTAGCAATTCTTTTCCTTCTAGAAGAATCTATCAACATCAATAGTGGCGCCATTCACATGGCACATAGTTCAAGGCATGATTAGTCAAACACTAATACCCTTGGACTCACACTTTGAAGTAGATCACCATAATCACATATTTGGCGTTCTTCAAAATTCCATTCTTTAGTAATCTATTAATGTAGTAAACATTTTACCTACATTTTTCGATTCATCCTATCATGACAACTTTCATGATCGAGCTACTATAGCTCATGAGGACGAATTGTGAGTATAATGTTAGTTCCTAAACCTTTTAGGAGATCTGGACGCCTAGCGTCTCCAATCTTCACAAATTCTCATACAATATGAGAACATGTGTCTTACTAAATTATACTCTATCACTTTGCAACCAAACATTGTTTCAGATATCACAATATCTTCCACACATGATAGTTTATGAAACAATTCTTTCAACTCCTAGATAACCTTGATACTAAAAATAACTTTTGAATATCAAGGATCATGGAGGCAAGTGTGATACTTAGATACTAACACTGGAATTGTTACTCTTGATTTAATACTACTTATTAAATTTTATCGAGTAACAAGGATTTGCTAAAAGTTTGCAATAGGACTTTAAACTTTAGATTGACATTCAAACAATACGATACCAGTTCGTAAAGTTAACATCCAGAATTCTATAGTTCTATTATCTCAATTATAGCTAAACGCAAGGTAGTAAACGGATGCCAATAACTACAACAACTATGCAAATTCACTTTGATTTAGTTCATGATAAATTGAGTTCTATAATTCAAAATTACTAAATGAACTCCCACTTAAAAACAACATCCCTCTTAGTTTTCTTAAGTGATTACACGAACCAAATTCACTATACCGCAACCGATCATCACGTGCAACGGCATAGTTTCAAAGGCGAACATCACCATGTTCATTATATCAACCATATGACTCATGCTTAACCTTTCGGTTCGTGTTCCGAGGCCATGTCTGTACATGCTAGGCTCGCCAAGTAGAACCATAGCACTCGCGTGTGTAAAACTGTCTTACACCCGTCGTATGTGAACGTAGAGTCTGTCACACCCGATCATCACGTGGTGTCTCGAAACGACGAACTTTCTTGACGGTGCATGCTATGGAAGAACACATTTTTATCTTGATATTTATGTGAGAGGGATCATCTTATAATGCTACCGTGCGATCAAATCTAAGCAGAATAAGATGCATAAAAGGATAAACATCACATGCATATATAATGTGATATGATATGGTCCTTCACGCATTCGATCTCCATCTTGTGCGTCATGGAATAATCTCCATCATTCCACCGGCGTAGCACCAAGGTCCATGGCGCGCCACCTTGGTTGTCTTCCTCCATTACAATATATCACTTGGATATATATATACGGCACGCAGGCCATTTAAATGTAAAGACAACCATATGGCTCCTGCCGGTTGTTTATAACTTACAAAAAGGATCATCGCATACAATTTGTAAAATAAACAATTTGACCATATCACATCACATGCCCCTGCAAAAACAAGTTAGACGTTTCTAATTTGTCTTGCATATTTTACGTGGTTTGGGGCTTTCTAGGAAGAACCGTTCTTACCTACGAACAAGAACCACAACGGTGATAAAAATATTATTAACAACTCTTTGTAAAATAGATCATAACTATAGTGGGAGAAACGTGCACCCGCAAAGCCACATATGCCGAAGCATGTCAAGTGTGGGACAAGTCTCGTGAACGCGGTCACGTAAGGTTAGTCTCGGGCAGCTTCAATCCCACTATGCCACTATGATCCAAAATACCAAAAAATTGCAATAACATGATCATCAACGTCCACATCCACATGTGTTCTAACCGTGCATACCAACTACGCATAGAGATGGCTCTGATACCACTGATGGGTTCGTAGCATAGAAAACAAAAATTTTCCTACGCAAGAACACATAAACTAGCCAAGATACTCTACGAGATGGTAGCAACGGATACTAACCCTCGACGACCGTAAGCGGGGATTACGTTCCCGCACAAACGTTGACGATGGAGAGTTGGTGAAGACGCACGTAGTCGACGTAGTTGTTCACTTGACGTAGTCGATGTCGTGGTTCACTTGATGATCACAAGATCGTGTACCCGGCGCCATAAGTGGCAGCGCCCCCGTACTCGCACACACGTGCAGCTCGACGTCGACTCCTCCACGCCCTCGGTCCAGCGGGGCAGCGGAAGAAGGGATCCGCCGGACACTCCTCCACACACTTCTCCAAGTGTATGAACTATGAACTACAATTCCGGCAGAGCTTCGCTAAGCCAAGACGGAAAGTGGGCAGCAACTATGCAAGGGATGGGAGGATCAAGAAGTGTGTGTACAAGGGAGAGAGGGGGGGTTTATATAGAGGAGGAGGGCAGCCAAGGGGTGGCCGGCCCAAGGGTCTCCTCCCTCTTCATTGCCCCCTCTTCATTCCCTTTTATGGTGATTACTCCCTCATCAACATGAGGTAACCCCCATTTTAATGCATGACATTCATGCCAATTAAAATTCACACTTATTGATTTAATAAAACATTTTTATTTCTTTAATATTTGTTAATTCATTCAATTAACAAACATTAACAAATACACCCTTGAGTTATTTCGATATCCCGAAACAGTTTCGGTACTTTTCTGAAACAACCCTTATGCTGTCCTGTAATTCGATCGGAGTATCGTATCCACTCAAAAACGACAACGAGCCTTAAGTGTGTCACCCTACGGTTCGTGAATAACGTGGACATGATCGAGACTCCTCTCTGATCAATAATCAACAGCGGGATCTGGAAATCCATGATGACTCCCACTTACTCAACGATGAACTAGTGATCGTGTGAACCGGTAACGAACATAGTTAATTCCTTTTGTCTCGCGATATTATTACTTGTCCGAGATCCGATCATTTGGTATCAACCATACCTAGTTCGATCTCGTTCCCGACAAGTCTCTTTACTCGTTCCGTGATAATGCATTCCTGTGACCTAGTCACATGCTTGCAAGCGATTCCAATGCAATATCACCGAGAAGGGCCCAGAGAATATCTTTCCATCATCCGGATGGACAAATCCCACTCTTGATCCATGAGCCTCAACTAATACTTTCAGAGTACCCAAATCAACCTTTATAATCACCCTATTACGGTGTGACGTTTGATATCATCAAAGTACCCTTCCGGTATCAGTGATTAACATGATCTCATGGTCTAAGGATTAGAACTACTTCGCATGAGTCTGATATAGCAATGAACTTGATGACTTGATCGTATTGCTATTCATACTATGGGTGTGAGTGTTCATCACATCATTCTTCTAATGATATGACCTCGTTATTAATAACATCCAATGTTCATGATCAGGAAACCTTGATCATCAGTTAATCAACGAGCTAGTATAAAAGAGAGGCTTTACTAGGAACCTTTTAGTTTATTAATCACACATGTATTAATGTTTCCGATTAATACAATTCTAGCATGAGAAATAAACATTTATCATAAACATGGAATATGATAATAACCACTTTATTATTGCCTCTCGGGCATATTCCCTTCAAGAGCAACTTTTGCTGCATTGTGTAGCGCTCCCGCGCGTCGCGCAGTACCGTGCTGACGAAGTACACAGGCTTTTGCACCTTGACGACACCCTCGGAAGGCTCCTCCTCAGGAGGCTTTTGAGCGTTGCCCTGAGAGAGCGGCTCGGTCGGTGAAGATCCCTCGGGCGGCCCCTCTCGAGGGGCGGGAGGTGAAGCGGCCTCTTCCTCGCGAGGAGCCCCCGAGCTTGGAGGAGTGACCTCCTCCTTGGCGATTACCTTGACGCCCCGCTCCGCGACGAGAACGGCACTTGCAGTCCTTGGAGTTGCCGCGATGTAGAGTAGCAAGGGCTCGCGGGGTGTTGGGGCAACCATGATCGGTGGGCTCGTGAGGTACCTTTTTAACTCGGCGAAGGCCTTGTCGGCTTCCGGAGTCCACTCGAACTTCCCGGTGCGCTTCATGAGCTTGAAGAAGGGCAAAGATTTTTCCCCACTCCTCGCGATGAAGCGCCCCAGGGCTGCCATGCACCCCGCGAGGCGTTGCATTTCCTTGAGATTGCGCGGAGGACGCATTTCTTCGATGGCCTTGACCTTGTCGGGGTTCGCCTCTATCCCGCGATTGGACACGAGGAACCCCAACAGTTTTCCCGACGGTACGCCGAAGGCGCACTTGGCGGGGTTGAGCTTGATGTTTACCTTCCTCAGGTTGACGAATGTTTCCTCTAGATCCTCGATGAAGGTGTGACCCTCGCGAGTCTTGACGACGATGTCGTCGACGTAGGCTTCCGCATTCCTTCCCATCTGAGCCCCCAGGGCCTTACGCATGAGCCTTTGGAATGTAGCTCCTGCGTTCTTCAGGCCGAAGGGCATGCAGACGTAGCAGTACACCCCACAGGGCGTAATGAAGGCAGTCTTCTCTTCGTCCTCCTTTGCCATCTTGATCTGATGATAGCCGGAGAAAGCATCCAAGAAGCAAAGGAGGTTGCAGCCGGCGGTGGAGTCGACGATTTGATCTATCCTCGGGAGAGGGTAAGTATCCTTGGGACAGGCCTTGTTGAGGCTTGTGAAGTCCACGCAGAGGCGCCCACTGCCGTTAGCCTTCGGGAAGACTACCGGATTAGCAATCCAGGTGGGTTGGGCCACCTCGCGTATCAACTTGGCCTTCTTCAGCTTCTCTATCTCCTTGACGATGAAGTCTTGCTTCTCTTGCGCTTGCTTCCTAGTCTTCTGCTTCACGGGGTGTGCCTGAGGGCACACGGCTAAGTCGTGCTCAATCACCTCCCTGGGAACACCGGGCATATCCGACGGAGTCCAAGCGAACATGTCAGAATTTGCCCGCAGGAAGGTGACGAGCGCGCTTTCCTATTTGGGGGAAAGCCCTGCCCCGATGGTGACGTAGTTGTCGCAGCCCCCAGCCTGAAGCGGGACCTTCTTGGTTGCCGAGCGCTCCTGGGTAAACTGGGGCCTCCTGCCAGAGGGTACCGCAGCTTCCCCAATGCTCATGTCGAGCATCGGATGGACCAGGTCCTCGCTTGGAGTAGGCGATGCAGAGGCGGCGAACTTCTTCCCTGTCGAACCCAGAGGGTGGGGCTCGAGAGAGGCCTTCTTTGCTGCAGCCCGCTCTTGGGATACGAGCTGCTTCTTCCTCGCGAGGTCGCCGGAGTGTTCCAGTAGATCTTCGTCGGCGGGGAACATGGTAGCGGCCTCACGGTAGACATGCTCAACTGATCGGAGAGCATCCTTCTCATTGCAGCGCACGGTGATCGTGCCGTTGGCGCCCGGAATCTTGAGGACGTTGAAGCCATGGTGCGTTGCTGCCATAAACCTTGCCAAGGCTGGGTAGCCGAGGATGGCATTGTATGGCAGGGCGATGTAGGCGACGTCGAAGTTGAGGCTTTCCGTCCTGTAGTTGTCCCGGGTGCCGAAGGTGACGGGCAGGCTTACCTGCCCAGTTGGCGTTGTAGATCCCTCGATTACCCCGAAGAACGGCCGAGTTGGCATGAGCCGGTGGTACGGCACCTGCATCTTTTCGAAGATCTCAACAGAGATGAGGGACCCCTACCTGGCGCGCCAAATGTCAATGGATTTCGTGTCACAAGAACACGGGGTACCACGCGATGGACCCAAGGATTCGAACGCAGGGGGCTGAACGTGTGAGATCTTGGATCGCAACGAAACACGGTGACGGAAGCCTCGATTGTCGGACGCGCAACGCACTGCAGAGAGGGAGACCGAGCTTTACCCAGGTTCAGGGCCCTCGTGGTGAGGTAAAACCCCTACTTCCTGCCTTCTTGTATTGCGACGCGACACCTCGCGAGGAGTACAAGGCCTTGGTTACAAAGCTCTAGTTGGCCAGAGGTTGAAGAACCTGCGTGCCCAACTAGCAGCTCGAAGAAGATGAAGATCAGATTAGACCGGATCCCTCTAAGGGGTGGCCTCTCCCTCCTTTTATAGCGCCAAGGTCCTCCTTCCCCTTATGTTCTTGGGGAAGGGGTTGCCACACACGGCCAAGGAGGGAGGACAGCTGTAGACTACGTTCTTCTGTAGACTTGGTCTTCGTAGGGTAGCGGCGCCGGTCCACAGGAGTGGGTGGAGGAGGCTGACGTCCTCCTCTGGCGCCCTGCACCGTCCATGCTATATTTAGGGGGGTGGCCAACTGCCACTGTGCCGCTTTGGGCAGGCACAGAGAAAGTTGGTCTCCTCCCTGTCGGGGCAGCGGGAGCAAGACGAAGATCCTTGCCCAGTGGACGCCCGGTGCCGGGGGCCCCCTCCGCATTGGGGCGCCGAGGTAGGGCGAGGCGATTCGCGCTGCCTCGGGGACCTCCGGCGCCCTGACCCTCAGGGGTCCCGCCCGTGGCGGCGCCCTGAACTCGCCGTCGCCCCTGGCGGCGGCGCCTGCTCCCCGCGCCTCGGGGAGCGTCGATCGGGCTCTCCGGGAGGTGGAGGCCGCCCTGGGCCCTCCTCCCGCTGCTGCAGATCCTCCGGCCCCGCCGGTGAATGGAGTGGTTGCCACTCCGCGCCACCTGGCGGCGGCGCTTCTGGGACCCCTCATCGCCCCGGGGTCCCGCTTCCTGGAGCTTCTCGTCGTCGTCGACGCCCCGGGCTTCAACTCCCTCCGGCTGCCCGACGCCATCCGGAGGGCGATCCACGCCCACGGCCCGGCCGCCGGGGAGATCGCCCTGGGGGAGCAAAGCAGGCCAGATATCTTCTGGCCTGTGGACATCCTCTTCGGGGCGAACGGCAACGTCGTCCTCTCCGGCCGCTGGAGGCCCTTCGCCCTCGGCTGTCGCCTCCGCGTCGGCGACCGCCTCGTCTTCCGCTTCAAGCTGGGGACCCTGGAGGCCACGGTGCGGATCTTCACCGCCGACGGCGTCCGCCGCACCTACCCCCAGCTCGCGGCGCAGTGAAGAGGAGGCCCTGGCGCGGTAGTCTTCTGGGGAGGGGAGCTAGTCTCCTCCCCTTGTAGTCCTTGCCGGCGGGGAATGCCCCGCCGAGCTTCGCTCCTTCCCCCTCTGGGGGCAATTTAATGAAATCCTTTTGTTGATCATCTTGCTGTCCTTTACTGTCCTGGCCATTCGCTTGCTCGAGAGCCCTGGTGAGCTGTAGGCATCGACGGGAAGCCTCCCTCCACCTCAGAACTCGGGACGGGTTCGGCATCGATGACACATAGGACGATTCCTGAGACAAGAAGTTGAAGAAAGAGTTGGAAAAGAAAAAACCCCAAATCCCCGAAAACGGAAAAACAAGTCGGTAAAACAAACGAAAAAAGAAGGCAAATAAGATGCCCTGTGACCGGCACAGGGACCTTCTCCGTTGTGGAGGAGCGCGGCACTATCTGTGCCAGCAGCTAAGAGCAAATTGCCGCGCGTGGCGATTCACGGGGCCTTCCTCGTCGTTGAGGGAAGCTGGACCCTCACGGACGTGAAAACATCGACGCTTAAGAGAGCCCAGAGACCGTCGACACCTCACAAGGGTTGCTCATGAGGTGAAGGGCCTGGCGCGGACCTCCGGATCTGCGTCTCCTTCGCAAGATTTATCGGAGCGGCCTTGGTCTTCAATAATCCTGCCACGTTAGGCCTTCCTCGAGAGAGGGAATCCTCCTGCGGATGCTAGTGCATCGACGCGTCTTTCCTCCCTCGTGAGGGTTGCTCACGAGGGGTAGGTCCTTAGCGGGTGCCATGGGCACACCTTGGACTTTTCCTCGAAGATTATTTATTTTCTGGCGTACTTCGCGAGGAACTAAGCACCATGGGCATCCAGAGGTGATCGTTAATGGGGCCGTCGCCCCCGACCAGAGCTCGCTCCCTTCGGGTTTTTCGGGCTTGCTGTTTTCCGGGCGAAGGCCCCAGCATAGACACCGTGCCTAGCCCCCTTCTGCGAGGAGTACAACAGAAAATAAATGGACTTCATGCCATTTTGATGTCATGCCGAAGCAGAGGCGCTACATTGCGCGATAACTTAATATCAGTGCTTAAGAGCAGATTGAGCTGATACAAGTGCCGTGAAAACGGTCTTTTTCTCCTCGTCAGGAACCTAAGGGTAGAACTTTCGCAGATGAGCTATGTTCCACGGGTTCCCCACTGGCACGCCTTCTGCGGTTTCCAGCCGCGCCGAGCCTGGCCTGGCGACGTGCGTCACCTTGAAGGGCCCTTCCCACATTGGAGACAGCTTGTGCAGGCCCTCGCGAGAGAGTATTCTCCTCAGCACCAGGTCGCCGACCTCCAGAGTCCTTGCTCGAACATGGCGGCTATGGTAGCGGTGTAGTCCTTGCTGGTACCTCGCGGCGCGGAGCGCGGCTTGGCACCGAGCTTCCTCGAGCAGGAGGAGGCGATCCTTGATGAGGTCCTCTTGGCGAATTTCGTCGAAGGCGAGCACTCTTGGCGACCCGAACTTGATGTCGGTGGGAGGAACAGCCTCCGCCCCGTAGACCAGGAAGAAAGGGGTCTCTCCAGTGGGCTTGGCGGCGGTAGTCTTGATGGACCACAAGATGGATTGGAGGTTGTCTAACCATTTTTTGCCGCAGGCCTCGAGCTTGGCGTTGAAGCTTTTCGTCTTGAGTCCTTTGAGTACTTCTGCGTTGGCACGCTTGGCTTGGCCATTGCTCCGGGGGTAGGCGACGGAGGTGAAGCAAATCTTGATGCCGGTCGAAGCGCAGTACTCCCGGAACAGTCCGCTGGTGAACTGGCTGCCGTTGTCGGTGATGATGCGGTTAGGCACTCCAAAACGACAGACCAGCCCACGGATGAACTTGACTGCGGACCTCGCCGGGATCGTGGACACCGGTTCCACCTCCACCCACTTGGTGAACTTGTCGATGGCGACGTAGAGGTAGCGATAGCCCCCTTGCGCTCTGGGAAATGGACCGAGGATGTCCAGCCCCCGAACGGCAAAGGGCCAAGTGAGTGGGATGGTTCGCAGCTCTTGCGCCGGCTGATGTATCTGCTTGGCGTGGAATTGGCACGCCTCGCACCTCTTGACCATCTCCGCCGCATCCCCGAGCGCCGAAGGCCAGTAGAAGCCACTTCGATATGCCTTTGCGGCTAGAGTTGCAGCAGAAGCATGATGACCACACTCGCCGGCATGGATGTCCCTTAGAAGCTCTTGGCCTTGGTGAGTAGATATGCACTTTAGAGCGACGCCATTTGGGCGACAACGGTACAAGTCACCGTCCTTGACGCAGTAGCCCGAAGCTTGCTGCACAATCCTCTCGGCCTCCTCTTCATCTTCAGGAAGCCTGCTGCTGGTGAGGTAGGCCTTGAGCTCGATGATCCAATCCACTCCCTCCTGTCGCGCCAATACCAGAAGGACGCGGTCACCCGAAGGAGGCCCGCAATCCGGAGCCCCCTGCTCCGGCGGCGGCGGCAAAGCAGAAGGAGGAGGGGAATTGGATGTTGACGGAGAGGCGGACGGCTTGAAGAGACGCTCCTCGAAGACGTCGGCGGGCTGCGCCAGGCGATGAGAGGCGCGCTTGGCAATCTCGTCGGCTTCCACGTTCTCTCCCCTCGGGATGTGCTTCAGCTCCAAGCCCTGGAAGCGTTTTTCCATCTTCCGATGCTCCTCGAGATAAGCCGCCATGTGCTCATCCCTTGGAGTGTAGCTCTTGTTCGAGAAGTTCACAACCAGCTGTGAATCTCCCTTGACGACGAGGCGCTTGATGCCCAAAGCGTTTGCTGCCCTTAGGCCAGCAAGTAGTCCTTCGTACTCCGCGATGTTGTTGGAGACCTTGTTCTCAGGCGCGAAGCAGAGCTGCACAGCGTAGAAAAGCTTGTCTCCAGAGGGAGAGGTTAGGACAGCACCGGCTCCCGCGCCGGGGAGGTTGAAGGCGCCATCGAAGTGCATGACCCAGAGGCCTGGGGCCTCCTCTCCAGGGAGAGTTGACTCCACCTCTGGAGGCTCGTCTACGAACGGATCAGTCCATTCTGCAGTGAACTCGGCCAAAGCCTTGCTCTTGATTACCTTTGTAGTTTCGAAGGAGATCTCGAAAGGCTGAAGCCCCACAGCCCACTCAGCCACCCGCCCGGTGACATTGGGGTTGCGGAGGACGGTTTCCAGGGGCCGATCGGTTACCACCTTAATCGGGTGACCCTGGAAGTAGTGGCGTAGCTTCCGCGAGGCGATGAGCAAGGTGTAGAGCAACTTTTGCTGCATTGTGTAGCGCTCCCGCGCGTCGCGTAGTACCGTGCTGACGAAGTACACAGGCTTTTGCACCTTGACGACACCCTCGGAAGGCTCCTCCTCAGGAGGCTTTTGAGCGTTGCCCTGAGAGAGCGGCTCGGTCGGTGAAGATCCCTTGGGCGGCCCCTCTCGAGGGGCGGGAGGTGAAGCGGCCTCTTCCTCGCGAGGAGCCCCCGAGCTTGGAGGAGTGGCCTCCTCCTTGGCGATTACCTTGACGCCCCGCTCCGCGACGAGAACGGCACTTGCAGTCCTTGGAGTTGCCGCGATGTAGAGTAGCAAGGGCTCGCGGGGTGTTGGGGCAACCATGATCGGTGGGCTCGTGAGGTACCTTTTTAACTCGGCGAAGGCCTTGTCGGCTTCCGGAGTCCACTCGAACTTCCCGGTGCGCTTCATGAGCTTGAAGAAGGGCAAAGATTTTTCCCCACTCCTCGCGATGAAGCGCCCCAGGGCTGCCATGCACCCCGCGAGGCGTTGCATTTCCTTGAGATTGCGCGGAGGACGCATTTCTTCGATGGCCTTGACCTTGTCGGGGTTCGCCTCTATCCCGCGATTGGACACGAGGAACCCCAACAGTTTTCCCGACGGTACGCCGAAGGCGCACTTGGCGGGGTTGAGCTTGATGTTTACCTTCCTCAGGTTGACGAATGTTTCCTCCAGATCCTCGATGAAGGTGTGACCCTCGTGATTCTTGATGACGATATCGTCGACGTAAGCTTCCGCATTCCTTCCCATCTGAGCCCCCAGGGCCTTACGCATGAGCCTTTGGAATGTAGCTCCTGCATTCTTCAGGCCGAAGGGCATGCAGACGTAGCAGTACACCCCACAGGGCGTGATGAAGGCGGTCTTCTCTTCGTCCTCCTTTGCCATCTTGATCTGATGATAGCCGGAGAAAGCATCCAAGAAGCAAAGGAGGTCGCAGCCGGCGGTGGAGTCGACGATTTGATCTATCCTCGGGAGAGGGTAAGGGTCCTTGGGACAGGCCTTGTTGAGACTTGTGAAGTCCACGCAGAGGCGGCCACTGCCATTTGCCTTTGGGACGACCACCGGATTAGCGATCCAGGTGGGGTGGGCCACCTCGCGTATTAACTTGGCCTTCTTCAGCTTCTCTATTTCCTTGACGATGAAGTCTTGCTTCTCTTGCGCTTGCTTCCTGGTCTTCTGCTTCATGGGGTGTGCCTGAGGGCACACGGCTAGGTGGTGCTCAATCACCTCCCTGGGAACGCCGGGCATATCTGACGGAGTCCAAGCGAACATGTCAGAATTTGCCCGCAGGAAGGTGACGAGCGCGCTTTCCTATTTGGGGGAAAGCCCTGCCCCGATGGTGACGAAGTTTTCGCAGCCCCTAGCCTGCAGCGGGACCTTCTTGGTTGCCGAGCGCTCTTGGGTAAACTGGGGCCTCCTGCCTGAGGGTACCGCAGCTTCCCCAATGCTCATGTCCATCATTGGATGGTCCAGGTCCTCGCTTGGAGTAGGCGATGCTGAGGCAGCGAACTTCTTCCCTGTCGAACCCAGAAGGTGGGGCTCGAGAGAGGCCTTCTTCGCAGCAGCTCGCTCTTGGGATACGAGCTGCTTCTTCCTCACGAGGTCGCCGGAGTGTTCCAGTAGATCTTCGTCGGTGGGGAACATGGTGGCGGCCTCGCGGTAGACATGCTCAACTGATCGGAGAGCATCCTTCTCATTGCAGCGCACGGTGATCATGCCGTTGGCGCCCGGAATCTTGAGGACGTTGAAGCCATGGTGCGTTGCTGCCATAAACCTTGCCAAGGCTGGGTAGCCGAGGATGGCATTGTATGGCAGGGCGATGTAGGCGACGTCGAAGTCGAGGCTTTCCGTCCTGTAGTTCTCCCGGGTGCCGAAGGTGACGGGCAGGCTTACCTGCCCAATTGGCGTTGTAGATCCCTCGGTTACCCCAAAGAACGGCCGAGTTGGCATGAGCCGGTGGTATGGCACCTGCATCTTTTCGAAGATCTCGACAGAGATGATGTTGAGGCCCGCCCCTCCGTCGATGAGAGTGCGATTGACGGCGACGTTGTTGATGGTTGGCGTGCACAAGAGGGGGATTGTGCCCACGCCCCTTGTGGAAGCCGGATGACCACTTCATTAGACGATTGCCGACGCTGGGCTGTGCCGCCGCGATTTCTCGCGACAGCTGCTTGAAGTGACGATTCGACAGAGGAGCCTGAGCTCCACCCAGGAGGCAAGCGGTGAAGATTCGCGGCTCTTGATAGCCCCCCTGGTCCTCCTCCCGACGATCGTTTGCTGGTGGGGGCAGCGGCAGCGGCTCAGAATCGTCTCGAGATAGACCCCCACGGCGGCGACCTTCCTCGCGGTCGTCGTCGCGGCGATCGCCCCGGGATCCACTCTTGCCGTTGCTGCGGCCGCCCCCGTGAAGCTTGACGACACCATTTTCCTCGTGAAACTTCCGGACAATCCAACAATCCTCGGTATTGTGGGTGTCCTTCTTGTGGATAATGCAGTAGCGGCGACGTCGACCTTTATCGCGATCGGAGCAGTCCCCGCGGCGTTGCTTATGATCTGGCTCCGCCGCGAGGGCCGCAGCCTCCTTTTGCTTGGGGTCCTTGGACTTCGGCTTTGGGGGAGGCGCCTCCGGCAGATTGTGCACGAAGAGCCTCCCCTCCTCAGCCTTGGCGCAGTGGTCGGCGATCTCGAAGAGCCTGACGACGGAAGTCAGCTCATCATTCACAGACAGCTTCTCCCGCATCTTGACGTCGGAGACGCCCGTGGAGAATGCGGAGATGACCTCCTCGTTGGAGATCCTGGGAATCTTGTTCCTCATCTGACTGAAGCGCTGGATGTATTGACGAAGCGTCTCGCCCTTGTACTGACACACCGCTTTATGATCATTCTTAGTTGCGGGGCGCTCGTACGTGGGCATGAAGTTGGCAACGAACCGACGACATAAATCCTTCCACGATGTCACGGATTCGTGAGGAAGATTCATGAGCCAAGTTCGCGGAGCGTCCTTGAGGGCCATGGGGAACCAATTGGCCATGGCGCGCTGATCTCCACGCGCAGCCTGGACGGCGACGACGTAGAGTTGGAGGAATTCGACAGGATTTGTGGTCCCGTCGTAACGCGCGCTGATGTCTGGCTTGAAATTGTCAGGCCAGACGACGTAGCGCTGCTGGCGAGTGAGGGCAAGACACCCGGGGTTGTAGATCGGGACGCCGGGGGTCCTGACGTTCTTGCCAGCTTCGCCGATGTCATCGATGGCACGGTCATGATTTTCGCGGCGGCGCTCGAGGGAGACGCGTGCGTCTTCCGGAGCGCGTTGGACGATTTGGCAGCTGGGCTCCCCGCGCGGCGAAGATGCGGCGCGGGAAACCACCCTCTTGGCCTTGTTGGCCATCCCATCTCCGGCGCCCGGGGTGCGATGCCCTGCCGCCGGATCTGGGCTCCCCGCGCCCTGGGCTCCTCCCAAGGCCGGGTCTTCGTTGTAGGTTCGACCCCTACCTGGCGCGCCAAATGTCGATGGATTTCGTGTCACAAGAACACGGGGTACCACGCGACGGACCCAAGGATTCGAACGCAGGGGGCTGAACGTGTGAGATCTTGGATCGCAACGAAACACGGTGACGGAAGCCTCGATTGTCGGACGCGCAACGCACTGCAGAGAGGGAGACCGAGCTTTACCCAGGTTCAGGGCCCTCGTGGTGAGGTAAAACCTCTACTTCCTGCCTTCTTGTATTGCGACGCGACACCTCGCGAGGAGTACAAGGCCTTGGTTACAAAGCTCTAGTTGGCCAGAGGTTGAAGAACCTGCGTGCCCAACTAGCAGCTTGAAGAAGATGAAGATCGATTCGACCGGATCCCTCTAAGGGGTGGCCTCTCCCTCCTTTTATAGCGCCAAGGTCCTCCTTCCCCTTATCTTCTTGGGGAAGGGGTTGCCACACACGGCCAAGGAGGGAGGACAGCTGTAGACTACGTTCTTCTGTAGACTTGGTCTTCGTAGGGTAGCGGCGCCGGTCCACAGGAGTGCGTGGAGGAGGCTGACGTCCTCTTCTGGCGCCCTGCACCGTCCATGCTATATTTAGGGGGTGGCCAACTGCCACTGTGCCGCTTTGGGCAGGCACAGAGAAAGTTGGTCTCCTCCCTGTCGGGGGTAGCGTGGGTGGTACGCGGTCTTCTGCCCGCCAGCTTCTTGCCCCGCACGGAAACGTGCTAGGCTGACGTGGGCGTACCTCCTCTCCTCACCAGCAGGGCTCGTGAGGAGGTCTTCTGGTCCTTAGCGGTTTCTGTCATCGTTCTCCTCACGAGGCGCCTCCTCGTGAGGGTCTTCTCCGTAGCGAAGATTGTTGATTCTCCCCTGGGCTGACGATGGGCCGATGGCGGGGCCCAGGAGCAGGTGGACCGGGATACCCCGGTATCCAGAACACCGACAGTAGCCCCCGGGAGCCCGGCCCACGACGCGCCCTCTTGAGGAAGCGAAGGGTCGGGGGCCCCCGAAGCTGCTGGGCCCTCCAACGGCACGCGTCAACTGCGCAGTCAGAGGACCATGTGAAGATGCAGTGAAGATGCAGAGACTGCGGACACGCGTTGTGGCCGCAGCTGGCGAGACGAAACGGCGGCGACGCTACAGTCTCCGAGGCGTCACCCATCATAATGATGCGTCGCTTGACTGCAGAGCGCTGCGCCAACGCTTCGATTCCCGCGCTAGGATTTGACGCATCGACGCCGGACGCTCCCCTTAAATAGGTCCTCCTCGAGACCTTCGGCACTTCTCCTCCTTCCTCCAGTGCCACTTCTGCTTCTTCTTCCCTGAGAGCATGGACCCCTCCAACTCCGCCGCCGCCGCCGGTCCAAGCTCTGGAGCGAAGCGCCGAGGGCGCCCTCCGGGCAGCGGGAGCAAGACGAAGATCCTTGCCCAGTGGACGCCCGGTGCCGGGGGCCCCCTCCGCATTGGGGCGCCGAGGTAGGGCGAGGCGATTCGCGCTGCCTCGGGGACCTCCGGCGCCCTGACCCTCAGGGGTCCCGCCCGTGGCGGCGCCCTGAACTCGCCGTCGCCCCTGGCGGCGGCGCCTGCTCCCCGCGCCTCGGGGAGCGTCGATCGGGCTCTCCGGGAGGTGGAGGCCGCCCTGGGCCCTCCTCCCGCTGCTGCAGATCCTCCGGCCCCGCCGGTGAATGGAGTGGTTGCCACTCCGCGCCACCTGGCGGCGGCGCTTCTGGGACCCCTCATCGCCCCGGGATCCCGCTTCCTGGAGCTTCTCGTCGTCGTCGACGCCCCGGGCTTCAACTCCCTCCGGCTGCCCGACGCCATCCGGAGGGCGATCCACGCCCACGGCCCAGCCGCCGGGGAGATCGCCCTGGGGGAGCAAAGCAGGCCAGATCTCTTCTGGCCTGTGGGCATCCTCTTCGGGGCGAACGGCAATGTCGTCCTCTCTGGCCGCTGGAGGCCCTTCGCCCTCGGCTGTCGCCTCCGCGTCGGCGACCGCCTCGTCTTCCGCTTCAAGCTGGGGACCCTGGAGGCCACGGTGCGGATCTTCACCGCCGACGGCGTCCGCCGCACCTACCCCCAGCTCGCGGCGCAGTGAAGAGGAGGCCCTGGCGCGGTAGTCTTCTAGGGAGGGGAGCTAGTCTCCTCCCCTCTTTTGCCTTGTAGTCCTTGCCGGCGGGGAATGCCCCGCCGAGCTTCGCTCCTTCCCCCTCTGGGGGCAATTTAATGAAATCCTTTTGTTGATCATCTTGCTGTCCTTCACTGTCTTGGCCATTCGCTTGCTCGAGAGCCCTAGCGAGCTGTAGGCATCGACGGGAAGCCTCCCTCCACCTCAGAACTCGGGACGGGTTCGGCGTCGATGACACAGAGGACGATTCCTGAGACAAGAAGTTGAAGAAAGAGTAGGAAAAGAAAAAACCCCAAATCCCCGAAAACGGAAAAACAAGTCGGTAAACCAAACGAAAAAAGAAGGCAAATAAGATGCCCCTGTGACCGGCACAGGGACCTTCTCCGTCGTGGAGGAGCGCGGCACTATCTGTGCCAGCAGCTAAGAGCAAATTGCCGCGCGTGGCGATTCACGGGGCCTTCCTCGTCGTTGAGGGAAGCTGGACCCTCACGGACGTGAAAACGTCGACGCTTAAGAGAGCCCAGAGACCGTCGACACCTCACAAGGATTGCTCATGAGGTGAAGGGCCTGGCGCGGACCTCCGGATCTGCGTCTCCTTCGCAAGATTTATCGGAGCGGCCTTGGTCTTCAATAATCCTGCCACGTTAGGCCTTCCTCGAGAGAGGGAATCCTCCTGCGGATGCTAGTGCATCGACGCGTCTTTGCTCCCTCGTGAGGGTTGCTCACGAGGGGTAGGTCCTTAGCGGGTGCCATGGGCACACCTTGGACTTTTCCTCGAAGATTTTCTGGCGTACTTCGCGAGGAACTAAGCACCATGGGCATCCAGAGGTGATCGTTAACGGGGCCGTCGCCCCCGACCAGAGCTCGCTCCCTTCGAGTTTTTTGGGCTTGCTGTTTTCCGGGCGAAGGCCCCAGCATAGACACCATGCCTAGCCCCCTTCCGCGAGGAGTACAACAGAAAATAAATGGACTTCATGCCATTTTGATGTCATGCCGAAGCAGAGGCGCTACATTGCGCGATAACTTAATATCAGTGCTTAAGAGCAGATTGAGCTGATACAAGTGCCGTGAAAACGGTCTTTTTCTCCTCGTGAGGAACCTAAGGGTAGAACTTTCGCAGATGAGCTATGTTCCACGGGTTCCCCACTGGCACGCCTTCTGCGGTTTCCAGCCGTGCCGAGCCTGGCCTGGCGACGTGCGTCACCTTGAAGGGCCCTTCCCACATTGGAGACAGCTTGTGCAGGCCCTCGCGAGAAAGTATTCTCCTCAGCACCAGGTCGCCGACCTCCAGAGCCCTTGCTACTCTACATCGCGGCAACTCCAAGGACTGCAAGTGCCGTTCTCGTCGCGGAGCGGGGCGTCAAGGTAATCGCCAAGGAGGAGGTCACTCCTCCAAGCTCGGGGGCTCCTCGCGAGGAAGAGGCCGCTTCACCTCCCGCCCCTCGAGAGAGGCCGTCCGAGGGATCTTCACCGACCGAGCCGCTCTCTCAGGGCAACGCTCAAAAGCCTCCTGAGGAGGAGCCTTCCGAGGGTGTCGTCAAGGTGCAAAAGCCTGTGTACTTCGTCAGCACGGTACTGCGCGACGCGCGGGAGCGCTACACAATGCAGCAAAAGTTGCTCTACACCTTGCTCATCGCCTCGCGGAAGCTACGCCACTACTTCCAGGGTCACCCGATTAAGGTGGTAACCGATCGGCCCCTGGAAACCGTCCTCCGCAACCCCAATGTCACCGGGCGGGTGGCTGAGTGGGCTGTGGAGCTTCAGCCTTTCGAGATCTCCTTCGAAATTACAAAGGTAATCAAGAGCAAGGCTTTGGCCGAGTTCACTGCAGAATGGACTGATCCATTCGTAGACGAGCCTCCAGAGGTGGAGTCAACTCTCCCTGGAGAGGAGGCCCCAGGCCTCTGGGTCATGCACTTCGATGGCGCCTTCAACCTCCCCGGCGCGGGAGCCGGTGCTGTCCTAACCTCTCCCTCTGGAGACAAGCTTTTCTACACTGTGCAGCTCTGCTTCGCGCCTAAGAACAAGGTCTCCAACAACATCGCGGAGTACGAAGGACTACTTGCTGGCCTAAGGGCAGCAAACGCTTTGGGCATCAAGCGCCTCGTCGTCAAGGGAGATTCACAGCTGGTTGTGAACTTCTCGAACAAGAGCTACACTCCAAGGGATGAGCACATGGCGGCTTATCTCGAGGAGCATCGGAAGATGGAAAAACGCTTCCAAGGCTTGGAGCTGAAGCACATCCCGAGGGGAGAGAACGTGGAAGCCAACGAGATTGCCAAGCGCGCCTCTCATCACCTGGCGCAGCCCGCCGGCGTCTTCGAGGAGCGTCTCTTCAAGCCGTCCGCCTCTCCGTCAACATCCAATTCCCCTCCTCCTTCTGCTTTGCCGCCGCCGCCGGAGCAGGGGGCTCCGGATTGCGGGCCTCCTTCGGGTGACCGCGTCCTTCTGGCATTGGCGCGACAGGAGGGAGTGGATTGGATCATCGAGCTCAAGGCCTACCTCACTAGCAGCAGGCTTCCTGAAGATGAAGAGGAGGCCGAGAGGATTGTGCGGCAAGCTTCGGGCTACTGCGTCAAGGACGGTGACTTGTACCGGCGTCGCCCAAATGGCGTCGCTCTGAAGTGTATATCTACTCACCAAGGCCAAGAGCTTCTAAGGGACATCCATGCCGGCGAGTGTGGTCATCATGCTTCTGCTGCAACTCTAGCCGCAAAGGCATATCGAAGTGGCTTCTACTGGCCTTCGGCGCTTGGGGATGCGGCGGAGATGGTCAAGAGGTGCGAGGCGTGCCAATTCCACGCCAAGCAGATACATCAGCCGGCGCAAGAGCTGCGAACCATCCCACTCACTTGGCCCTTTGCCGTTTGGGGGCTGGACATCCTCGGTCCATTTCCCAGAGCGCAAGGGGGCTATCGCTACCTCTACGTCGCCATCGACAAGTTCACCAAGTGGGTGGAGGTGGAACCGGTGTGCACGATCCCGGCGAGGTCCGCAGTCAAGTTCATCCGTGGGCTGGTCTGTCGTTTTGGAGTGCCTAACCGCATCATCACCGACAACGGCAGCCAGTTCACCAGCGGACTGTTCCGGGAGTACTGCGCTTCGACCGGCATCAAGATTTGCTTCGCCTCCGTCGCCTACCCCCGGAGCAATGGCCAAGCCGAGCGTGCCAACGCAGAAGTACTCAAAGGACTCAAGACGAAAAGCTTCAACGCCAAGCTCGAGGCCTGCGGCAAAAAATGGTTAGACAACCTCCAATCCATCTTGTGGTCCATCAGGACTACCGCCGCCAAGCCCACTGGAGAGACCCCTTTCTTCCTGGTCTACGGGGCGGAGGCTGTTCTTCCCACCGACATCAAGTTCGGGTCGCCAAGAGTGCTCGCCTTCGACGAAATTCGCCAAGAGGACCTCATCAAGGATCGCCTCCTCCTGCTCGAGGAAGCTCGGTGCCAAGCCGCGCTCCGCGCCGCGAGGTACCAGCAAGGACTATGCCGCTACCATAGCCGCCATGTTCGAGCAAGGACTCTGGAGGTCGGCGACCTGGTGCTGAGGAGAATACTCTCTCGCGAGGGCCTGCACAAGCTGTCTCCAATGTGGGAAGGGCCCTTCAAGGTGACGCACGTCGCCAGGCCAGGCTCGGCGCGGCTGGAAACCGCAGAAGGCGTGCCAGTGGGGAACCCGTGGAACATAGCTCATCTGCGAAAGTTCTACCCTTAGGTTCCTCACGAGGAGAAAAAGACCGTTTTCACGGCACTTGTATCAGCTCAATCTGCTCTTAAGCACTGATATTAAGTTATCGCGCAATGTAGCGCCTCTGCTTCGGCATGACATCAAAATGGCATGAAGTCCATTTATTTTCTGTTGTACTCCTCGCGGAAGGGGGCTAGGCACGGTGTCTATGCTGGGGCCTTCGCCCGGAAAACAGCAAGCCCGAAAAACCCGAAGGGAGCGAGCTCTGGTTGGGGGCGACGGCCCCGTTAACGATCACCTCTGGATGCCCATGGTGCTTAGTTCCTCGCGAAGTACGCCAGAAAATAAAAAATCTTTGAGGAAAAGTCCAAGGTGTGCCCATGGCACCCGCTAAGGACCTACCCCTCGTGAGCAACCCTCACGAGGGAGCAAAGACGCGTCGATGCACTAGCATCCGCAGGAGGATTCCCTCTCTCGAGGAAGGCCTAACGTGGCAGGATTATTGAAGACCAAGGCCGCTCCGATAAATCTTGCGAAGGAGACGCAGATCCGGAGGTCCGCGCCAGGCCCTTCACCTCATGAGCAACCCTTGTGAGGTGTCGACGGTCTCTGGGCTCTCTTAAGCGTCGACGGTTTCACGTCCGTGAGGGTCCAGCTTCCCTCAACGACGAGGAAGGCCCCGTGAATCGCCACGCGCGGCAATTTGCTCTTAGCTGCTGGCACAGATAGTGCCGCGCTCCTCCACGACGGAGAAGGTCCCTGTGCCGGTCACAGGGGCATCTTATTTGCCTTCTTTTTTCGTTTGTTTTACCGACTTGTTTTTCCGTTTTCGGGGATTTGGGGTTTTTTCTTTTCCAACTCTTTCTTCAACTTCTTGTCTCAGGAATCGTCCTCTGTGTCATCGACGCCAAACCCGTCCCGAGTTCTGAGGTGGAGGGAGGCTTCCCGTCGATGCCTACAGCTCACCAGGGCTCTCGAGCAAGCGAATGGCCAGGACAGTAAAGGACAGCAAGATGATCAACAAAAGGATTTCATTAAATTGCCCCCAGAGGGGGAAGGAGCGAAGCTCGGCGAGGCATTCCCCGCCGGCAAGGACTACAAGGCAAAAGAGGGGAGGAGACTAGCTCCCCTCCCTAGAAGACTACCGCGCCAGGGCCTCCTCTTCACTGCGCCGCGAGCTGGGGGTAGGTGCGGCGGACGCCGTCGGCGGTGAAGATCCGCACCGTGGCCTCCAGGGTCCCCAGCTTGAAGCGGAAGACGAGGCAGTCGCCGACGCGGAGGCGACAGCCGAGGGCGAAGGGCCTCCAGCGGCCGGAGAGGACGACGTTGTCGTTCGCCCCGAAGAGGATGTCCACAGGCCAGAAGAGATCTGGCCTGCTTTGCTCCCCCAGGGCGATCTCCCCGGCGGCCGGGCCGTGGGCGTGGATCGCCCTCCGGATGGCGTCGGGCAGCCGGAGGGAGTTGAAGCCCGGGGCGTCGACGACGACGAGAAGCTCCAGGAAGCGGGACCCCGGGGCGATGAGGGGTCCCAGAAGCGCCGCCGCCAGGTGGCGCGGAGTGGCAACCACTCCATTCACCGCCGGGGCCGGAGGATCTGCAGCAGCGGGAGGAGGGCCCAGGGCGGCCTCCACCTCCCAGAGAGCCCGATCGACGCTCCCCGAGGCGCGGGGAGCAGGCGCCGCCGCCAGGGGCGATGGCGAGTTCAGGGCGCCGCCACGGGCGGGACCCCTGAGGGTCAGGGCGCCGGAGGTCCCCGAGGCAGCGCGAATCGCCTCGCCCTGCCTCGGCGCCCCAATGCGGAGGGGGCCCCCGGCGCCGGGCGTCCACTGGGCAGGGATCTTCGTCTTGCTCCCGCTGCCCGGAGGGCGCCCTCGGCGCTTCGCTCCAGAGCTTGGACCGGCGGCGGCGGCGGAGTTGGAGGGGTCCATGCTCTCAGGGAAGAAGAAGCAGAAGTGGCACTGGAGGAAGGAGGAGAAGTGCCGAAGGTCTCGAGGAGGACCTATTTAAGGGGAGCGTCCGGCGTCGATGCGTCAAATCCCAGCGCGGGAATCGAAGCGTTGGCGCAGCGCTCTGCAGTCAAGCGACGCATCATTATGATGGGTGACGCCTCGGAGACTGTAGCGTCGCCGCCGTTTCGTCTCGCCAGTTGCGGCCACAACGCGTGTCCGCAGTCTCTGCATCTTCACTGCATCTTCACATGGTCCTCTGACTGCGCAGTTGACGCGTGCCGTTGGAGGGCCCAGCAGCTTCGGGGGCCCCCGACCCTTCGCTTCCTCAAGAGGGCGCGTCGTGGGCCGGGCTCCCGGGGGCTACTGTCGGTGTTCTGGATACCGGGGTATCCCGGTCCACCTGCTCCTGGGCCCCGTCATCGGCCCATCGTCAGCCCAGGGGAGAATCAACGATCTTCGCTACGGAGAAGATCCTCACGAGGAGGCGCCTCGTGAGGAGAACGACGACAGAAACCGCTAAGGACCAGAAGACCTCCTCACGAGCCCTGCTGGTGAGGAGAGGAGGTACGCCCACGTCAGCCTAGCACGTTTCCGTGCGGGGCAAGAAGCTGGCGGGCAGAAGACCGCGTACCGCCCACGCTACCCCCGACAGGGAGGAGACCAACTTTCTCTGTGCCTGCCCAAAGCGGCACAGTGGCAGTTGGCCACCCCCCTAAATATAGCATGGACGGTGCAGGGCGCTAGAGGAGGACGTCAGCCTCCTCCACCCACTCCTGTGGACCGGCGCCGCTACCCTACGAAGACCAAGTCTACAGAAGAACGTAGTCTACAGCTATCCTCCCTCCTTGGCCGTGTGTGGCAACCCCTTCCCCAAGAAGATAAGGGGAAGGAGGACCTTGGCGCTATAAGAGGAGGGAGAGGCCACCCCTTAGAGGGGATCCGGTCTAATCTGATCTTCATCTTCTTCGAGCTGCTAGTTGGGCACGCAGGTTCTTCAACCTCTGGCCAACTAGAGCTTTGTAACCAAGGCCTTGTACTCCACGCGAGGTGTCGCGTCACAATACAAGAAGGCAGGAAGTAGGGGTTTTACCTCACCACGAGGGCCCTGAACCTGGGTAAAGCTCGGTCTCCCTCTCTGCAGTGCGTTGCGCATCCGACAATCGAGGCTTTCGTCACCGTGTTTCGTTGCGATCCAAGATCTCACACGTTCAGCCCCCTGCGTTCGAATCCTTGGGTCCGTCGCGTGGTACCCCGTGTTCTTGCGACACGAAATCCTTCTTCCTCTTCTCCGTCTTTGCTGGCCTGCTGCCGCTGTTCTCCCCCTTCTTCCTGGCGATCCTGGAGACCTACGGGATCCAGGCCATCCACCTGCATCCCAAGTCCGTCACCATGCTGGCGGTCTTCGCCTACGCCTGCGAGGCCTGGATCGGCATCAAGCCGTCGGTGGCGTACTTCCGCCACCTCTTCTCCCTCCGGTCCTCTGGGCTCAACCAGAGTTCCGGATGCGTCTCCTTCATCGCCACCGCCGGGACAGAGGGCGACTTCATCGACATGAAGTGGATGAAGAAAGTCGAGGACTTCCGGAGCCGCTGGTTCTTCGTCGACACCCTCGAAGAATCGGAGCTCTTCCTCGTGACGGGGATCCCTCCCGTCAAGCTCACCACCTGGGCCTGCGAGGCCCTGCCGGAGGAAGCCCTGAAGACGCTCCGCCCGCGGATCCGAGATCTCCGGAAGGCCGGTGTTACAGGGACCATGGTCGGGGTGGAGTTTGTCACCCGACGCATCGCCCCCCTGCAGGACCACCGCCGGGAGATCTGGATGCACAGGTCCGGAGACAACCTTAGGCTCCACATCGGCGAGCTCAACGCCGACGCTCGGGAGGAGGTAATAAGAGCCTTCTTCTCTTCTGCTGCCATCCCCGCCATCCCGCGCAATGCCCTCCCGATCTATTGCCTGGGCGTTTGGGAGATCAGTCGCGTTACGGCGGGGGTCTTGAAGTTCAATGCCTGGGGGCCATTCCTTGCCGATGGCGTCATGCCTGGTCCCCTCCCGAGCGCGCCAGCGGCAAGCTCGGAGCAGGACTCGGCAGCTCGGGGAGCGGGGTCCTCGGCCTCAAGAGACGACGACGACAGCGACGACGACGCGGAGTCCGGTGGGCGGCTGGTCCGCCGAAGGCGTCCTGAGGGCACCGTGGTGCTCTCAGATTCCTCCTCCGACGACTCCTCCTCGCCAGACCAGCCAACCAGGGGAGATGCCGACGCGTCCTCCTCACGAGACCTGGAGGAAGAGGGGCGCCGAGCCCGCCTGGAGGCGGAGCGCCGCTCCAAGTTCAACGATGAACGCGCCAGCCGGAACCCCGAGGCCGGGACCTCCCGAGGGAAGAAGCCGGCGGGCGAATCCTCCGCGCCCCCGCCCCCACCTCCCTCCCTCCCGAGCAAAAGAGGATGGGTGGAGCGGGACGCCTCGTGAGTGTTCCTGCACGAAGACTTTTACCTTTTTGCCTTACCTTTCCCCTGACCTCATCCCCTTACCCCTTCCTCTCCAGGGACGCCGAGGAGAAGAAGGAGGAGAAGAAGAAGAGGAAGAAGAGGAAGACCAGCCAGACCACGCCGGGCCCTAACCCGGCGGCCACGTCCACACCGGCGACGCCGCCGCGCGCCGCCGGGGAAGAAGAGGATCCCGCGTCCGCAGACGCGCAGTCCGCCCCGGGAGCCGCCGCGGCTCCCGGCATGACCGAGCCCCCTAGCGTAGGGGGCACACCAGATACGATGGGGGCAGCTCCTGCTGCCCCCTCTGTTGCCAGCACCACAACCACCCCGGAGGCACCTCCGGCGCGAACCGCCGCACCGCCCAACTCGGGGACAGCCCCCGAGCCCAGGGGGACGACCTCCACCGCGCCAGAGCCCTCCAGGGCGGCATCGCCTCCCCTGCCGGAGATACTGGGGAGGCCCGCGAGGATCGCCGCCGAGCCCCACGCCGACGACCCATGGGAGAGGGTGCTCGCGGCCGCTATCGGCGCCCTCCGTGATGAGGTCGCCAGGGCGCGCTCCGCCGAGCAGGCGCAGATCGACGAGGGCTGGGCCCTCCTGCACCAAGCCACGGAGAGGTGTCGCCTCCTGGACCAGCGCGCCGCCGAGCGCCGCGAACGAGCGAGGAAGGAGGCCGAGGAGATCCGCGCCAGCGCGGTTGAGGAGGCTGAAGAGGCCCTGGCAACTGCCAGGGAATCGGCGAGGGGAGTCCTGGCCAGAGCGCACGAAGAGGCCATGAAGATTGTCTCCGAAGCGCGCCAGAAGATTCCCCCCACCGTCGGGCCTCCCAACCCAGCCTTGGCTGGGGAGGAGGCCAAGCGGGCGGCTCAGCACCTCCTGGACCAGGCCAGGACGAACGCCGATGGCCTTCTCGCCAACGCCCAGCAGAGGCTGGAAGAGGTTGAGGACCGGGAGGCCCTCCTCCACGCTCGTGAGGAGAGCGCTGACTCCCGGGTGGAGAGCCTGAGCCTACAAGAGGCTGGGCTCGCCGTCCGAGAAGCAGAGGCTCGCGAGCGCGAGCGGGGACTTCGCCTCCGAGAGGAGCAGCTCCAAGCCCTCGAGGACCGGCTCAACAGGGAGCGGGAGGCCCTGGAGAGCCGGGAGGAGATGACCAGCCAGACCACCGCCGAGCTGGCTCGGCAACAGGAGGCGCTGAACCAGCGCGAGGCTTCTCTCCAGGCGAAGATGGACCACATGCTGAACCAGCGACGGGTCAACATGGAGCAGGAGTTCGAGCGGAAGCGCAAAGAGACCACCGAGGTGTGCCGCGCGGACTTCCGCTCCAAGAACGACGCCACCCTCCTGATGTACAAGCAGAAGCGCGAGACCCTGGAACGCCGGGTCCGCGACATGGAGGCCGAGCTGAAGGGAGCACATGAGGTGCGCCAGGGCGCCAAGCGTGCCCTTGCTGAAGCCGACGCCACCATCGCCGCGCTCCGGCGCGACGTGCAGAGGCTGGAGGAGGAGAACTCAGCGTCGGCTCTGCAAGGCGTGGAGATGGCCGGAGAGCTCCAGGAGCTCAGGGACGCTGAAGAGGAGGCAAACGTGCTGCGGAGGCAGCGGGTGCAGATGTTCCGCGGGTTCTCAGCCCGCGTCATGGCGGCGGCGCACCGCCTGGGCATCCACGGGCTGAACCTGCCCACCATCCCTGAGGACGACGGGTCGATCCTGCTCTTCTTCAGCCAACTGGCCGAAGAGCTGGACGGCGCGTCGGCGAAGGTACTGGACCTCATCGATGCCGAGTGCCGGGAGCTGCTGGGGCTTGCGGGGACGAGGATCTTCTCCAACATCCAACGCCTCCGCCCCGACCTCAACCTGGAAGAGTTACTGCGGAGGCCGCCACCCCCGCCGCCCGGAAATCCTGACCGCGCGGCGGAAGCCAGGGCAGGGCGGTTGAACTTCGCCCTTCGACGGCTGCAGGCCCTCTACGCCCGCCCTGGAGCGTCCGCCCCGAGCTCCTCTAGCGGCGAGGCCTCCGGCTCCACAGAATCCGGCAGCGAAGAGGCGACGGACTCCGGCGAGGGGACGTCTTCAAGCTCCAGCGATGGCGCCGACGACGTCGGGGGCGACGCAGCGGCCGCCCAGTAAGCTCCTCTTAGACCTCCTCCAGGAGACCTAGGTTAGCTGCACACTTTGCAGCTGTCAGACATTGCCCTGCTGGGCCAGTTTAAGTTGTAATCGTACTTAAGGCGTTGATCGCCAAATGGTCTTTGTTTGCACCCTTGCACATTTTTCCTTGTCTCGCCTTTGTCTGGGGAATGCTCTACGCCGTTCGGGGGCCAGCCTCCGAGCGGGACAGCAGCCTAACGCTTAGTATGCAGCTCGTGGTGCAAGGCTAGCGGGCACTGGCGCTCCAGAGGTGACTGTAATGGCATACATGACTATCTCCCTGCAGCCCCCCAGGCGTCCAAGCACAACAAAGGCGATCCCAGGAGAAGAGCCACAAGGCCATAGACAAAGACAACAGGAAACTTAGAGAAATCTACACAGATTGTGCGACTCTCACGCGCTCATGCGCCTTCGTGCGAGTGTCGCTCGAGAGGAGAGAGCACCATGGATCGTATGAGGTGACTGTAGCGGGTCCCTTCCCGAGTCAGAGCTCGACCCGTTCTGGATTTTGCGGGCCTGCTGTTTTCCGGGCGAAGGCCCTAGCGCGGACACCGTGCTCCGACTCTTTCTCGAAAGGCGATCGAGCGAAAACTCATGTTCGCGTTAAGCCGCAGTTGGTTGACCTCGCGAGACTGGCGAGGCCGAGGCAGACAAATCTTAAAGATTTAGGGGAGAGTAATAACAAGTGGAACCACCGTTACACTTTTGTTCCTCGCGTAGATGGAAGACTCCGTTTCCTTGACGAAGGCAAGAGGGTGACGACTCTTAAGCCCCCTTGCCCTATCCTCATGCTCCTGGGGACGGGGCCATCGAGGACGGCGTAGGCCTACGCGTCCCCTGGCTCAGGTCCCAGGGATGCGTATCTGTCGAGGAAGCGCTCGCAGAGGTCCCTCCAGGACGAGATGGACCTCGGCGGTAGCCCGCAGAGCCACCGGCGAGGCCTTCCCTTTATAGCCATCATGAACCAATTGGCCATGACACGCCCATCGCCTCCAGCCGCCCGAACACTGGCCGCGTATTGCTGTAGGAACTCCACGGGATCGGAGGTCCCATCGTAACGCGCGTCAGTGTCCGGCTTGAAGCGAGGCGGCCATGCCGCATGACGAAGGGGACCAGCGAGTGCCGCGAAGCCCCCAAAGCCGATGTCGCCGATCTTGGGCTCGCCCTCTCCGATGGCCTCCAGGCCATCGAGGACTTGGAGACGTTCTCGGCGACGACTTGCGTAGACAGCGCGAGGGCGAAGACGGTGATGACGACCGTCACCCATGTCGACGCAGATCTTGAAGAAAACACACCACAGCCCCCTACCTGGCGCGCCAAATGTCGATGGATTTTGTGTCACAAGAACACGGGGTACCACACGACGGACCCAAGGATTCGAACGCAGGGGGCTGAACGTGTGAGATCTTGGATCGCAACGAAACACGGTGACGGAAGCCTCGATTGTCGGACGCGCAACGCACTGCAGAGAGGGAGACCGAGCTTTACCCAGGTTCAGGGCCCTCGTGGTGAGGTAAAACCCCTACTTCCTGCCTTCTTGTATTGCGACGCGACACCTCGCGAGGAGTACAAGGCCTTGGTTACAAAGCTCTAGTTGGCCAGAGGTTGAAGAACCTGCGTGCCCAACTAGCAGCTTGAAGAAGATGAAGATCAAATTAGACCGGATCCCCTCTAAGGGGTGGCCTCTCCCTCCTCTTATAGCGCCAAGGTCCTCCTTCCCCTTATCTTCTTGGGGAAGGGGTTGCCACACACGGCCAAGGAGGGAGGACAGCTGTAGACTACGTTCTTCTGTAGACTTGGTCTTCGTAGGGTAGCGTCGCCGGTCCACAGGAGTGGGTGGAGGAGGCTGACGTCCTCCTCTGGCGCCCTGCACCGTCCATGCTATATTTAGGGAGGTGGCCAACTGCCACTGTGCCGCTTTGGGCAGGCACAGAGAAAGTTGGTCTCCTCCCTGTCGGGGGTAGCGTGGGCGGTACGTGGTCTTCTGCCCGCCAGCTTCTTGCCCCGCACGGAAACGTGCTAGGCTGACGTGGGCGTACCTCCTCTCCTCACCAGCAGGGCTCGTGAGGAGGTCTTCTGGTCCTTAGCGGTTTCTGTCGTCGTTCTCCTCACGAGGCGCCTCCTCGTGAGGGTCTTCTCCGTAGCGAAGATCGTTGATTCTCCCCTGGGCTGACGATGGGCCGATGACGGGGCCCAAGAGCAGGTGGACCGGGATACCCCGGTATCCAGAACACCGACATGGGCAAAACTAGAGGCACCAGAACGGGGAAATCCGTGTCTCGGGCTCTAGGGAAGGATCCTATACTAGAGTAGACAAGTGAAAGAGTTTGTTTGATTATCTGAACCCCGCATACTTTGTGTATGACGATCCGTGGATTTCTCCCGGCAGATGTATCGATTCTTGTGGGTAAAGTGTACCCCTATGCAGAGGTTTTCAAACTATTCGAATAGCCGAGTCCGCGGTTATGGACAGTTGGCAAGCTGTACTTGACTTTTGTCAGGACTAAAAGTAACAATGGTGAGCATGGTGAATGACTTGACTTGACCATGATGTTGACACACTTGAAGTTCCTCTTTAGAATGAACTTAGAGAACTAAACTCCCTTTTCTACCAATGAACATTCTTGGGAAATAAAACTAGCTTTTGCAAATAAACTTAGTGCTTAGTCCACTATACCAAACCTGCATACCTATTTCATCATTTCATGCATAAGATGGTTTGCGAGTGCATCCAATGTACTCACGGCTGTGTCCCTGGCTATCAACTTGGCCAGACTATGGGGAAGAGTACCAGGAGGAAGGGTATGAAGAAGAGTACCAGAACTAAGCTCGTCTCCATGAGTCGCCATTGCCTGTAGGGTGAAGGCATGGACCCGAAGACGTTATTTCCGTTGCTATATTGTGTTGTAATATGACCTGGTCTGTATGACCATTGTATTTGAACCATCGTATTGTAATGTCTATGGAACTGGTTACCAACTACGTTATGTATATCGCAACAATGGTTCTGGGATTGCGGTGGAATACATAACGGGCACTTCAAATTTGTATCAGAGCCTAGGCTGACCTTAGGAGACCTTAGTTAGAATGGGCGTTAAATGAAAACTTGATAAAAGCAAAGATATAAGTAATGGTTGCAAAATTGCTTAGTCTTTCCTCTCTATTTGCAAAGTTTTATACATACTTCAGTTTTTGCCTACTTAAAATTTTGCACACTTGAGTTGATCACTAACTTAAGCTAATATAAAATTTTGTAGATGGCCCCGGTATTCGTTGAGCACTACCAGTTGGGACATGGTGGCAGCCTTTGTTTCAAGCGCGACCTCACCACCCTGACCTTGTTCCTGGATCGTTTGTATCCGGAGTTCAAGGGGGCCGTGCTCAATGAGCACCCGGATGGAGAGCTACGGTGGCTTATCAGGGCCAGTTGCCGTGGCAAGAAGGGGAATTTGGGTTCTCCAAGGATCAAGTTCGAGCTTGTGGAGAACACTTGGGCCGATGGTTTGGTCCGAGCGATACAGGAGATGCACGCCCGCTTGTGCGGACTGCATGTTGAGGAGGTTCAGGGAGAGCACTTTAGGAACTTTGCTCGGCGTGATGCGGACGGGCGTCTCGCAAACATGCCCAGGCAGAATGAGCCGAGTACCTACATCGATCACATGGACTTCTTGCTGTACTCCACTCAGCAGGAGGCCGATCATGCCCGTACCAAGGCCAACCTTGAGCACTTCGCACTGGTGGAGGCACGGAGCACTATCAGGATTCTTGCGAAGGAGCGCAAGAGCCTTCGTCGCCAGCGCGATGAGAAGGATCAGGACATTGAGGAGTTGAAGGCCAATGTGGCTGAGCTGACTGAGTACATTGAGAGTCTTGAGGATCACCTTGGTGAGGAGGAAGGCATTGATCTCCGCAAGGAGGATAATGCCCTCATTAGTGATGAGGATGACTTCATGGAGGACCTTGATGATCCGGAAGATGGTGGGCATAATGGATTCATTGTGAGTGATGAGGAGGAAGACCCCGAGGAGCCTGATGTTTAGATTGGAGACTTCCATGTTATCTAGTTATGAGTTCACCTTGTTTCACTTCGTGTAGGTGTGAGTTGTACCCCCCTCTCTAGTAGACGAGTCGCAATGGTTTGATGTAAACCATTTGTAATGTGTGAACTCGTATGTATGATATGTTTGATGAGTGTTGAATGAAATATGAATTTGGCTCTTAAGGCCTTAGTAAAACACAAATTGCATCATCCATATTACCTTTAAATCCTAGCAAAAATTAGCTTTTCCCTCTTGTCTTACACACATTATCTTCAGATGCCGCGAGCACCACCACCCCCGAACCCGGAAATGGCCGAACTGCTAAGGTTGATCATGGAAGATCGGGAAGCAGCCTGAGCTGAGCGCCAAGCTAACTTGGCCACTCTTCAACAATTAACCCAGATGGCAATGAACCACAACAATGGGAATGGCAATGGTGAAGGAGAAAACAATGGCAATGGTGATCACCGATCCAAGTTAAGGAGTTTCCAAAACTCCAATCCACCTATATTCACTAAGTCTGAAGAACCCTTAGATGCCGATGACTGGCTTCACACTATGGAAAACAATTTGGCAGTCGCCGAAGTTGGTGAAAATGAGAAGGTTTTGTACACCACCCACTACCTTGCGGGAGCCGCAAGAGCTTGGTGGGATAGCACCCGTGCAATGCAAGCCCCAGGGTATGTGATGCCTTGGGAGGAGTTCAAGAGCAAGTTTAGCAAGGCCCATGTTCCTTTGGGATTGGTTAAAAGGATGAGAGATGAGTTCAGAAATCTAAAGCAAGGTTCCCTATCTGTGGTGGATTACCGTGACAAGTTCCTTACCTTGTCTAGGTATGCCCCAGATGACACCGACACCACTGAAAAGAAGCAAGAAAGGTTTCTGGATGGACTTCATGATGAGATGCAATGTGTCTTGGTCAGCATTCACTTTGCCGACCTGGAGTCATTGGTTGACTCTGCCATTCAGATGGAAGGCAAACTCAAGCAAGCGGCCGAGAACCGCAAGCGCCGTATGATGTATCAAGGCAACTCGAGCAACTCGCAGAAGCCAAGGGGAAATGCACCTATGGGTTTCGCCCCTAGACCTATGAGGCCATCTGCACCTGCTCCACGTCCCAACTATCCCAACCGTCCGCCCGGCAACAACTTCAACCGTGCACCTCCAAGACCTAGTGGCAACAACTTCAACACCAATACTCCAAGGCCAAATGGCGCCCCTGTGTTACCCAAGCCTGGTGACAAGTCTGGAGTTACCTGTTATGAGTGCGGACTCAAAGGGCACTACTCCAATGAGTGCCCCAAGAAGCTAAATGATGCATCCAAGACCACTGCTCCTGCGCAGCAGCAGCGCCGTGTTGGAAATGGCAAAAACTATCCACCAAGGAACCCGCCTCACTCTCGAGGCCGTCTGAACCACATGAATGTTGAAGAAGCTCAGGAAGCAACCGACGTTGTGCTTGTCATGTTCCCTGTTAACTCAGTTCGTGCAAGAGTTCTGTTTGATTCTGGAGCTTCACACTCATTTGTTACCCAATTATTCGTTGATAAAAGTGGACTTCAACCCACACCCTTGAAAGAGTTCATGTCTGTGCAAATTCCCGGGTCGATAACCAAAGCCAGTTGTACCTGCTTGGCAGTGCCCATAGAAATCCATGGGATCTTATTCTTAGCCAGTTTGATTGTGTTAGGAACCAAAGGATTGGAAGTGGTCCTAGGTATGGATTGGATGTCTCAACACCAAGGAATTATAGATTGTGCCAAAAAGACCATCACCATGAGGAGTAATCATGGAGTTTTAGTAAAACATGTGTCAGTTAAACCCACCCAAAGCCCCAGAAGTCATAAGAGTATCTCAGGGCCAACCATAAAGGAAGTTCCCATCGTCTGTGAATACCCGGATGTTTTTCCCAATGAGCTACCCGGAATGCCACCGGATCGGGATATTGAGTTTATCATTGAGCTTATCCCCGGAACTGGATCCATAGCCCAACGACCCTATCGTATGAATCCAGCTGAGCTAGTAGAGTTGAAGAAGCAATTAGATGACCTTTTGAGTAAGGGATTGATTCAGCCAAGTTCTTCTGCTTGGAGATCACCCGTTCTGTTTGTGGATAAAAGTGACGGTTCTAGCCGACTGTGCACTGATTACCGCAAGCTCAACGACGTGACCATCAAGAACAAGTATCCTCTCCCAAAGATTGAAGATTTGTTTGACCAATTGACTGGAGCTAGAGTCTTCTCGAAGATAGATCTCAGAACTGGATACCACCAACTGAAGATCCGTGCAACGGATATCCCCAAAACAGCCTTCACTACCCGATACGGATTGTATGAGTACACCGTAATGTCATTTGGATTAACCAATGCCCCTGCTTATTTCATGAACCTCATGAATAAGGTTTTTATGGAATTCTTGGATAAGTTTGTTGTTGTCTTCATTGATGACATTCTTATCTACTCCAAATCCGAAGAAGAGCATGCAACCCATTTGAGATTAATCTTAGAAACCTTAAGAGAGCATCAGCTGTATGCCAAGTTCAGTAAATGTGAGTTCTGGTTGAAGGAAGTAGGATTCTTAGGCCATGTATTATCAGCGGGAGTAATATCCGTGGACCCCAAGAAGATCAAATCAGTCATGGAATGGGAAGCCCCTACCACTCAAACTGAAGTTAGAGGTTTTCTCGGATTAGCTGGATATTACCGCAAATTCGTTGAAGGGTTTTCAAGCATTGCCCGGCCAATGACCCAACTATTGAAGAAAGACAAGAAGTTTGAATGGACCCCTAAGTGTGAAGAAAGTTTTCAAGAGCTCAAGAAGCGATTAGTGACCGCCCCCATCCTAACCATGCCCGATATCACCAAAAACTTTGATGTCTATTGCGACGCTTCCAAACTTGGACTTGGTTGTGTGTTAATGCAAGAAGGCAAGGTCATAGCTTACCTCTCTCGGCAGCTTCGACCTCATGAAGAAAATTATCCAACTCATGATCTGGAGTTAGCAGCCGTGGTGCTAGCTCTAAAGACCTGGAGGCACTATCTGATGGGCAACCGTTGCGAGATCTACACTGATCACAAGAGTTTGAAGTATATCTTCACCCAGACGGAATTGAACATGAGGCAAAGAAGGTGGATAGAGTTGATCAAGGATTATGATCTGGAAATTCACTATCACCCCGGTAAGGCCAATGTAGTGGCCGATGCGTTGAGCAGGAAGCCATGCTCATTAAATATGATGATCAAAGAAGAGCAACCTATGTTGCACCAAGAGTTTGAAAATTTTGGATTGGAACTAGTCAGTCAAGGATTCTTAGCCAACCTTGAGTTTCAACCCACCTTGATGAGCCAAATCAAAGAAGCCCAGAAGGGAAATGAGAGTATTGACGGAATCAAGCGCAGAATTAGTTCCGGCAAGGTGCCAGGATTTGAAGAAGATGATCAAGGAGTTCTTTGGTATAAAGGACGTATCTGTGTGCCTGCTGACTCAGAATTGAAGGAACTTATTATGAAGGAAGCCCATGAGACACCTTACTCCATCCACCCCGGTGGAACTAAGATGTATCAAGATTTGAAGGAACGGTTTTGGTGGCATGGAATGAAGCGTGAGATTGCATCGTTCATCTCCAAGTGTGACATCTGCCAAAGAGTCAAGGCTGAACATCAACGTCCTGCTGGACTGCTGCAGCCTTTGCAAGTTCCGGAATGGAAGTGGGAATCTGTTGGAATGGATTTCATCACTGGATTTCCAAGGTCTAGTCGTGGGAATGACTCTATTTGGGTCATTGTGGATAGACTGACCAAAGTAGCCCACTTTATTCCTGTCAAGACCACTTATAACTCGGGACAGCTGGCAGATCTTTATCTATCCAAAATTGTTAGTTTGCATGGAGTCCCTAAAACCATAGTTTCCGATCGAGGAACCCAATTCACCTCGAGATTTTGGAAAAGTTTGCATCAAGCCTTGGGAACCAAATTAGCGTTTAGCACCGCTTACCACCCTCAGACTGATGGACAGACTGAAAGAGTGAATCAAATACTTGAAGATATGTTGAGAGCCTGTGTTCTAGCCTATGGGGCTAAGTGGGAAGATTGTCTGCCTTTCGCGGAGTTTTCCTACAACAACAGTTATCAAGCCAGTTTGCAAATGGCCCCATTTGAAGCTTTTATGGAAGAAAGTGCCGTACCCCTTTGAATTGGTCAGAAACCGGAGACAGTCAGATATTTGGACCTGACATTCTGCAAGAAGCCGAGGAGAAAGTTCGCATGATTCGTGACTACCTCAAGGCAGCCCAGTCAAGACAGAAGAGTTATGCCGACAAGAGACGTAGAGAACTGACCTTCCAGATTGGAGATTTTGTTTATCTCAGAGTATCACCCCTCAAGGGAATGCAAAGATTCCAAGTAAAAGGAAAGCTTGCACCAAGATATATTGGACCCTTCAAGATACTAGACCGCAGAGGAGAAGTGTCTTATCAGTTGGAAATGCCCCCTGAATTGTCTGAAGTGCACGATGTCTTTCACGTGTCTTTACTTCGGAAATATCTTGAAGTTCCGGAGAAGCCCGAAATCTTCAAGAATATTGATCACCGTTCTGTGGATATCAACAAGGACTTGACCTATCGTGAAATACCTATCCGTATCCTCGAGGCAGCTTATAGAACCACTCGAACCCGTAGCATCAAGTTTCTGAAAGTTCAGTGGAGTAATCACACCGAAGATGAAGCTACTTGGGAATGAGAAGATTACCTTCAGAATGAATTCCCCAATCTTTTCAGTTCCTAGTTAGTGAATCTCGGGGACGAGATTCTTTTTAAGGGGGGAAGATTGTAACAACTCAGAAATTGTAATCCACTTCTTATTAAATAAAGTGCCAAATTTTGGATCCAGATAAAACTTTTTATCCATTATCTCATGCATACATGTATTTTGCTATTGTTTGTATTCTATGATTTCATGTGTGTTATTTTTGCTTGGGCACTGGTTAGTAAATTCTAAGTGAACCAACAGAGGCATTTGAGAAGAATTGTAGGAACCAAAGAAACCAGGAATAAAAATATTAAAGAAAAAGAGAAGAATAAGATGATCTAGAAAATCTGTTTGACTACCCTACTTTGAGCCCTTGGATTAAGAAATCTACAACTCACCTCCATGTTTGGCCAGCTAGTTGAGCTTCACCAAGCCACATACAAACTCAACCAAGAAGTTGCTACCCAAAATTCAAACCAGAGCTTGACTCAAACATCATCAAACTTTGAATCTGAAACAGTGACCATACCCTATTTTTAAATATAAATTTTTGCAAAACCTGTTATTTCCCCAGAACAAAAATATGACTGGAAACCTTGGCTCATATGCTGATCACCCAAAGTGGAAAATTTCAAAAATTCAAATTTCAAACTCTTGCGGGCATTTCGTCGAACACTGGCAGGCAAGAATCAAACCAAATCGAGCTTACTGTGGGCTGCACTGTTCTTGCTCGATCGAGGACTGTTGCCATGCTCCTGGACGAGGCCTCGGTCGAGCCCAGCGCCCCCAGCCCCGACCCGAGCCGTGAGAAAGGGAGGAGAAGAGAAGGCAGCACCCCGGACCCCCCCTCTTTTCTTCCCAGCATTCTGCACGTCGCCGACCACCCTGCCCTCGCCAGCGTCGACCCACAGCACGCCGCAGCCGAGACCAAAGCCCCCCAGCACGCGAGCAAGGCCGCCGTGCCCAGTGTCGCTCGACGCACGCGCCCAGGGCCCCCGCTCCGGCGAGCTTCTGGACACCCTCTTCCTCGATGCCCCGGCCTATAAAAGGCCCCGCCGATCAAACGAACCAACGCACCCCGTCCCCAGCTACCTCCCAGACACGCTCGTTTCGCCCCGCTTGCTCTAGCTCGACGACGCCAGCTCCGCCGGCGAGGTACTGGACGTGGAGAGCGCCGCCGCGTTCGACCACCTGGGAGCAAGCCGCCGCTGGGAATCGGAGGAGGAGTCACGCCGCAGTCATTTCCACCCCTCGCCGTCAAGATCTTCTTCCTCTACGCACGCCGCCGTCGTCATCGTCGTCTTCACTGCTCGCAGGTGAGCTCCGCCCCTCTCCGTCGAGACGATGGCTGTGAGCCGTTGGATCAAGATCGTTCGGTAGCGTACCGGTTCGGAGGAGTTAAGTGACCTGACCAGTGGGACCCCCCTGTCAGGTTCCGTTTTTATTTCTCCCGCCGTGCGAAACGTTTTCTGGGCCGGCCCATTCGGGTTCTGTTCAGAATCGGCCCAGCTCGTTAGAAATCAGTCCGTTTCGTTTTTATTATTTTCCCGCCCTTTTCCAATTAATTCGAATATGATTCAGAGATGATTTTCAAACTAAAATTCCACGAGATTTACAAATCCATTTTTAGCAAATGAATATGCGTTGGAAAGCTTGTAAAATGCTCTAGCCTGTAGAATTGGTTAGAATTCCATCTGAGTTAGGAATTTAATTAGATATGAATAGTGTGACCCTAGCTTTATTAATCATAGAAGATTTCTAGAAAATTGTTTAAGCCCCCAAAAATCATGAAAATTAAATTGTGAACTCACCAATGACCTCCCCTACTGTTAGTCAACCCTAATCAACTCCAAACCTTGTTAGTGTTGTCAATTAGACCCTAACCCAACTCTAGTTAGGCACATAAAATGATAGATTCCTATTGCACACTTAGAACTAATTGTTGCCCTCAACCCCAACCCACTTAATCGAACCCTTCTCACTTGACTAGTATTAGTACCCCTAAACCAATACCAATGCTTAGAAAGTGAACAACATATGACACTTAGTAGAGAATCTAACTTGCACACTTGAAGAAAACTTAGAAGAAAAACTTACCATCCAACACCATAAAATGCAACATGAATGCTATTGTTAGCAAACAAAGATGTGTACTTGGTGTGTTGTTAGCATTGTGTAGTGATTGTGTGCTTTGTGTTTATTCGTTATTAGACGCTAGTGTTGCCGAGGAGGATATTGGAGGGGATTATTATCAAGAAGAAGAAGAATACCCCGGACACTTTGCCAACCAAGGCAAGCCATCTTTTGATTCATACTCCCAATGCCTAGTTTTAATATTGCATTCTACTTGTTTTAAGTAAATTTCATGATTGAATTGCTAGAGTAGAATGATAGAAGTATAGTGATACCTTGCTTAGCAAGAGCATCAAGCTGAGTTTATCCAATCATATTTAGTAGTATCATCACTCATTGTAGTTGCTTAGTCGCTAATAATATTGAGGCCATCTATAAGGGGAACTCTATTTGAAAAGTGGGGACTTGAACTTGAAGCTTGAATTGGAGATTGCTCCTACATAATGGCTTTATGAAAGAAATTAATCTTGACTAAGAACTATGAAATGTATTTCTCAATGACAACGAGTGATGTACTATGGGAGCCAACCATACCGTACGACCACATTACCCCTGAATGGGAAGGGGCTTGTTCCTAGCTTGTTTATTCTAGTATGGGAGGCCTTGTTTCATTCTTTATAGAAGTATTCCATGCGTGGTTGCTTCCGAACCAAGTGGTCATTGGAAATTTTCCTTCCTGAAGATTTCCATCCGTCCGGCATCCCGGAGTGGGCAAAACTAGAGGCGCCAGAATGGGGAAATCCGTGTCTCGGGCTCTAGGGAAGGATCCTATACTAGAGTAGACAAGTGAAAGAGTTTGTTTGATTATCTGAACCCCGCATACTTTGTGTATGACGATCCGTGGATTTCTCCCGGCAGATGTATCGATTCTTGTGGGTAAAGTGTACCCCTCTGCAGAGGTTTTCAAACTATTCGAATAGCCGAGTCCGCGGTTATGGACAGTTGGCAAGCTGTACTTGACTTTTGTCAGGACTAAAAGTAACAATGGTGAGCATGGTGAATGACTTGACTTGACCATGATGTTGACACACTTGAAGTTCCTCTTTAGAATGAACTTAGAGAACTAAACTCCCTTTTCTACCAATGAACATTCTTGGGAAATAAAACTAGCTTTTGCAAATAAACTTAGTGCTTAGTCCACTATACCAAACCTGCATACCTATTTCATCATTTCATGCATAAGATGGTTTGCGAGTGCATCCAATGTACTCACGGCTGTGTCCCTAGCTATCAACTTGGCCAGACTATGGGGAAGAGTACCAGGAGGAAGGGTATGAAGAAGAGTACCAGAACTAAGCTCGTCTCCATGAGTCGCCATTGCCTGTAGGGTGAAGGCATGGACCCAAAGACGTTATTTCCGCTGCTATATTGTGTTGTAATATGACCTGGTCTGTATGACCATTGTATTTGAACCATCGTATTGTAATGTCTATGGAACTGGTTACCAACTACGTTATGTATATCGCAACAATGGTTCTGGGATTGCGGTGGAATACATAACGGGCACTTCGAATTTGTATCAAATTTGAGGTCGTCACAAGTTGGTATCAGAGCCTAGGCTGACCTTAGGAGACCTTAGTTAGAATGGGCGTTAAATAAAAACTTGATAAAAGCAAAGATATAAGTAATGGTTGCAAAATTGCTTAGTCTTTCCTCTCTATTTGCAAAGTTTTATACATACTTCAGTTTTTGCCTACTTAAAATTTTGCACACTTGAGTTGATCACTAACTTAAGCTAATATAAAATTTTGTAGATGGCCCCGGTATTCGTTGAGCACTACCAGTTGGGCCACGGTGGCAGCCTTTGTTTCGAGCGCGACCTCACCACCCTGACCTTGTTCCTGGATCGTTTGTATCCGGAGTTCAAGGGGGCCGTGCTCAATGAGCACCCGGATGGAGAGCTACGGTGGCTTATCAGGGCCAGTTGCCGTGGCAAGAAGGGGAATTTGGGTTCTCCAAGGATCAAGTTCGAGCTTGTGGAGAACACTTGGGCCGATGGTTTGGTCCAAGCGATGCAGGAGATGCACGCCCGCTTGTGCGGACTGCATGTTGAGGAGGTTCAGGGAGAGCACTTTAGGAACTTTGCTCGGCGTGATGCGGACGGGCGTCCCGCAAACATGCCCGGGCAGAATGAGCCGAGTACCTACATCGATCACATGGACTTCTTGCTGTACTCCACTCAGCAGGAGGCCGATCGTGCCCATACCAAGGCCAACCTTGAGCACTTCGCACTGGTGGAGGCATGGAGCACTATCAGGATTCTTGCGAAGGAGCGCAAGAGCCTTCGTCGCCAGCGCGATGAGAAGGATCAGGACATTGAGGAGTTGAAGGCCAATGTGGCTGAGCTGACTGAGTACATTGAGAGTCTTGAGGATCACCTTGGTGAGGAGGAAGGCATTGATCTCCGCAAGGAGGATAATGCCCTCATTAGTGATGAGGATGACTTCATGGAGGACCTTGATGATCCGGAAGATGGTGGGCATAATGGATTCATTGTGAGTGATGAGGAGGAAGACCCCGAGGAGCCTGATGTTTAGATTGGAGACTTCCATGTTATCTAGTTATGAGTTCACCTTGTTTCACTTCGTGTAGGTGTGAGTTGTACCTGTCGGTGTTCTGGATACCGGGGTATCCCGGTCCACCTGCTCCTGGGCCCCGTCATTGGCCCATTGTCAGCCCAGGGGAGAATCAACAATCTTCGCTACGGAGAAGACCCTCACGAGGAGGCGCCTCGTGAGGAGAACGACGACAGAAACCGCTAAGGACCAGAAGACCTCCTCACGAGCCCCTGCTGGTGAGGAGAGGAGGTACGCCCACGTCAGCCTAGCACGTTTCCGTGCGGAGCAAGAAGCTGGCGGGCAGAAGACCGCGTACCGCCCACGCTACCCCCGACAGGGAGGAGACCAACTTTCTCTGTGCCTGCCCAAAGCGGCACAGTGGCAGGTGGCCACCCCCCTAAATATAGCATGGACGGTGCAGGGTGCCAGAGGAGGACGTCAGCCTCCTCCACCCACTCCTGTGGACCGGCGCCGCTACCCTACGAAGACCAAGTCTACAGAAGAACATAGTCTACAGCTGTCCTCCCTCCTTGGCCGTGTGTGGCAACCCCTTCCCCAAGAAGATAAGGGGAAGGAGGACCTTGGCGCTATAAAGGAAGGGAGAGGCCACCCCTTAGAGGAGGCCGGTCGAATCTGATCTTCATCTTCTTCGAGCTGCTAGTTGGGCACGCAGGTTCTTCAACCTCTGGCCAACTAGAGCTTTGTAACCAAGGCCTTGTACTCCTCGCGAGGTGTCGCGTCGCAATACAAGAAGGCAGGAAGTAGGGGTTTTACCTCACCACGAGGGCCCTGAACCTGGGTAAAGCTCGGTCTCCCTCTCTGCAGTGCGTTGCGCGTCCGACAATCGAGGCTTCCGTCACCGTGTTTCGTTGCGATCCAAGATCTCACATGTTCAGCCCCCTGCGTTCGAATCCTTGGGTCCGTTGCGTGGTACCCCGTGTTCTTGCGACACGAAATCCATCGACATTTGGCGCGCCAGGTAGGGGGCTGTGGTGTGTTTTCTTCTAGATCTGCTTCGACATGGCCGACGCCAACGCAAGGCTCGAGCGTCTTCGCCGTCGCAACGCTGTTCGGGGGCAAACCGAGCCCATCTTCCGTCGTCATGAAGCTTCGGCCGAGGAGGAAGAGGAGGAAGATCTGGAGTCTTCCTACCTCCCGTCCGGGCGGACAGAGCCTTCGCTCTCCTTCACCGCCACCGCCACTCCTCGCGCTCGTTCTGGGAGTCAGCTGTCTCCTGCGCAGGCACTCGCCATGGCACAGGAGCTGCTGCGCTATCAACCCATCGACGACGGGCGTGAGGGGTGGCGCGCTCGAATCGCCGAGCTCGTCGCCATCGCCAACGAAGACCCGGCCTTGGGAGGAGCCCAGGGCGCGGGGAGCCCAGATCCGGCGGCGGGGCATCGCGCCCCGGGCGCCGGAGATGGGATGGCCAACAAGGCCAAGAGGGTGGTTTCCCGCGCCGCATCTTCGCCGCGCGGGGAGCCCAGCTGCCAAATCGTCCAACGCGCTCCGGAAGACGCACGCGTCTCCCTCGAGCGCCGCCGCGAAAATCATGACCGCGCCATCGATGACATCGGCGAAGCTGGCAAGAACGTCAGGACCCCCGGCGTCCCGATCTACAACCCCGGGTGTCTTGCCCTCACTCGCCAGCAGCGCTACGTCATCTGGCCTGACAAGTTCAAGCCAGACATCAGCGCGCGTTACGACGGGACCACAAATCCTGTCGAATTCCTCCAACTCTACGTCATCGCCGTCCAGGCTGCGCGTGGAGATCAGCGCGCCATGGCCAATTGGTTCCCCATGGCCCTCAAGGACGCTCCGCGAACTTGGCTCATGAATCTTCCTCACGAATCCGTGACGTCGTGGAAGGATTTATGTCGTCAGTTCGTTGCCAACTTCATGCCCACGTACGAGCGCCCCGCAACTAAGAATGATCTTAAAGCGGTGCGTCAGTACAAGGGCAAGACGCTTCGTCAATACATCCAGCGCTTCAGTCAGATGAGGAACAAGATTCCCAGGATCTCCAACGAGGAGGTCATCTCCGCATTCTCCACGGGCGTCTCCGACGTCAAGATGCGGGAGAAGCTGTCTGTGAATGATGAGCTGACTTCCGTCGTCAGGCTCTTCGAGATCGCCGACCGCTGCGCCAAGGCTGAGGAGGGAGGCTCTTCGTGCACAATCTGCCGGAGGCGCCTCCCCCAAAGCCGAAGTCCAAGGACCCCAAGCGAAAGGAGGCTGCAGCCCTCGCGGCGGAGCCAGATCATAAGCAACGCCGCGGTGACCGCTCCGATCGCGATAAAGGTCGACGTCGCCGCTACTGCATTATCCACAAGAAGGACACCCACAATACCGAAGATTGTTGGATTGTCCGGAAGTTTCACGAGGAAAACGGCGTCGCCAAGCGTCGCGGGGGTGGCCGCAGCAACGGCAAGAGTGGATCCCGGGGCGATCGCCGCGACGACGACCGCGAGGAAGGTCGCCGCCGTGGGGGTCTGTCTCGAGACGATCCCGAGCCGCTGCCGCTGCCCCCACCAGCAAACGATCGTCAGGAGGAGAACCAGGGGGCTATCAAGAGCCGCGAGACTTCGCCGCTTGCCTCCTGGGTGGAGCTCAGGCTCCTCTGTCAAATCGGCACTTCAAGCAGCTGTCGCGAGAGATCGCGGCGGCACAACCCAACTTCGGCAATCGCCTGATGAAGTGGTCGACGTGCAAGATTGGCTTCGACGAGGAGGATCATCCGGCTTCCACAAGGGGCGTGGGCACAATCCCCCTCTTGTGCACGCCAACCATCAACAACGTCGCCGTCAATCGCACTCTCATCGACGGAGGGGCGGGCCTCAACATCATCTCTGTCGAGATCTTCAAAAAGATGCAGGTGCCGTACCACCGGCTCATGCCAACTCGGCCTTTCTTCGGGGTAACCGAGGGATCTACAACGCCAATTGGGCAGGTAAGCCTGCCCGTCACCTTCGACACCCGGGACAACTACAGGACGGAAAGCCTCGACTTCGACGTCGCCTACATCGCCCTGCCATACAATGCCATCCTCGGCTACCCAACCTTGGCAAGGTTTATGGCAGCAACGCACCATGGCTTCAACGTCCTCAAGATTCCGGGCGCCAACGGCACGATCACCGTGCGCTGCAATGAGAAGGATGCTCACCGATCAGTTGAGCATGTCTACCGCGAGGCCGCCACCATGTTCCCCGCCGACGAAGATCTACTGGAACACTCCGGCGACCTCGCGAGGAAGAAGCAGCTCGTATCCCAAGAGCGGGCTGCAGCGAAGAAGGCCTCTCTCGAGCCCCACCTTCTTGGTTCGACAGGGAAGAAGTTCGCTGCCTCAGCATCGCCTACTCCAAGCGAGGACCTGGACCATCCAATGATGGACATGAGCATTGGGGAAGCTGCGGTACCCTCAGGCAGGAGGCCCCAGTTTACCCAAGAGCGCTCGGCAACCAAGAAGGTCCCACTGCAGGCTGGGGGCTGCGAAAACTTTGTCACCATCGGGGCAGGGCTTCCCCCCAAATAGGAAAGCGCGCTCGTCACCTTCCTGCGGGCAAATTCTGACATGTTCACTTGGACTCCGTCGGATATGCCCGGTGTTCCCAGGGAGGTGATTGAGCACCACTTTGCCGTGTGCCCTCAGGCACACCCCGTGAAGCAGAAGACTAGGAAGCAAGCGCAAGAGAAGCAAGACTTCATCGTCAAGGAGATAAAGAAGCTGAAGAAGGCCAAGTTGATATGCGAGGTGGCCCACCCCACCTGGATTGCTAATCCGGTGGTCGTCCCGAAGGCTAACGGCAGTGGGCGCCTCTGCGTGGACTTCACAAGTCTCAACAAGGCCTGTCCCAAGGATCCTTACCCTCTCCCGAGGATAGATCAAATCGTCGACTCCACCGCCGGCTGCGACCTCCTTTGCTTCTTGGATGCTTTCTCCGGCTATCATCAGATCAAGATGGCAAAGGAGGACGAAGAGAAGACCGCCTTCATCACGCCCTGTGGGGTGTACTGCTACGTCTGCATGCCCTTCGGCCTGAAGAACGCAGGAGCTACATTCCAAAGGCTCATGCGTAAGGCCCTGGGGGCTCAGATGGGAAGGAATGCGGAAGCCTACGTCGACGACATCGTCGTCAAGACTCGCGAGGGTCACACCTTCATCGAGGATCTGGAGGAAACATTCGTCAACCTGAGGAAGGTAAACATCAAGCTCAACCCCGCCAAGTGCGCCTTCGGCGTACCGTCGGGAAAACTGTTGGGGTTCCTCGTGTCCAATCGCGGGATAGAGGCGAACCCCGACAAGGTCAAGGCCATCGAAGAAATGCGTCCTCCGCGCAATCTCAAGGAAATGCAACGCCTCGCGGGGTGCATGGCAGCCCTGGGGCGCTTCATCGCGAGGAGTGGGGAAAAAGCTTTGCCCTTCTTCAAGCTCATGAAGCGCACCGGGAAGTTCGAGTGGACTCCGGAAGCCGACAAGGCCTTCACCAAGTTAAAAAGGTACCTCACGAGCCCACCGATCATGGTTGCCCCAACCCCCCGCGAGCCCTTGCTACTCTACATCGCGGCAACTCCAAGGACTGCAAGTGCCGTTCTCGTCGCGGAGCGGGACGTCAAGGTAATCGCCAAGGAGGAGGTCACTCCTCCAAGCTCGGGGGCTCCTCGCGAGGAAGAGGCCGCTTCACCTCCCGCCCCTCGAGAGGAGCCGCCCGAGGGATCTTCACCGACCGAGCCGCTCTCTCAGAGCAACGCTCAAAAGCCTCCTGAGGAGGAGCCTTCCGAGGGTGTCGTCAAGGTGCAAAAACTTGTGTACTTCGTCAGCACGGTACTGCGCGACGCGCGGGAGCGCTACACAATGCAGCAAAAGTTGCTCTACACCTTGCTCATCGCCTCGCGGAAGCTACGCCACTACTTCCAGGGTCACCCGATTAAGGTGGTAACCGATCGGCCCCTGGAGACCGTCCTCCGCAACCCCAATGTCACCGGGCGGGTGGCTGAGTGGGCTGTGGAGCTTCAGCCTTTCGAGATCTCCTTCGAAACTACAAAGGTAATCAAGATCAAGGCTTTGGCCGAGTTCACTGCAGAATGGACTGATCCGTTCGTAGACGAGCCTCCAGAGGTGGAGTCAACTCTCCCTAGAGAGGAGGCCCCAGGCCTCTGGGTCATGCACTTCGACGGCGCCTTCAACCTCCCCGGCGCGGGAGCCGGTGCTGTCCTAACCTCTCCCTCTGGAGACAAGCTTTTCTACGCTGTGCAGCTCTGCTTCGCGCCTGAGAACAAGGTCTCCAACAACATCGCGGAGTACGAAGGACTACTTGCTGTCCTAAGGGCAGCAAACGCTTTGGGCATCAAGCGCCTCATCGTCAAGGGAGATTCACAGCTGGTTGTGAACTTCTCGAACAAGAGCTACACTCCAAGGGATGAGCACATGGCGGCTTATCTCGAGGAGCATCGAAAGATGGAAAAACGCTTCCAAGGCTTGGAGCTGAAGCACATCCCGAGGGGAGAGAACGTGGAAGCCGACGAGATTGCCAAGCGCGCCTCTCATCGCCTGGCGCAGCCCGCCGGCGTCTTCGAGGAGCGTCTCTTCAAGCCGTCCGCCTCTCCGTCAACATCCAATTCCCCTCCTCCTTCTGCTTTGCCGCCACCGCCGGAGCAAGGGGCTCCGGATTGCGGGCCTCCTTCGGGTGACCGCGTCCTTCTGGCATTGGCGCGACAGGAGGGAGTGGATTGGATCATCGAGCTCAAGGCCTACCTCACCAGCAGCAGGCTTCCTGAGGATGAAGAGGAGGCCGAGAGGATTGTGCGGCAAGCTTCGGGCTACTGCGTCAAGGACGGTGACTTGTACCGGCGTCGCCCAAATGGCGTCGCTCTGAGGTGCATATCTACTCACCAAGGCCAAGAGCTTCTAAGGGACATCCATGCCGGCGAGTGCGGCCATCATGCCTCTGCTGCAACTCTAGCCGCAAAGGCATATCGAAGTGGCTTCTACTGGCCTTCGGCGCTCGGGGATGCGGCGGAGATGGTCAAGAGGTGCGAGGCGTGCCAATTCCACGCCAAGCAGATACATCAGCCGGCGCAAGAGCTGCGAACCATCCCACTCACTTGGCCCTTTGCCGTTTGGGGGCTGGACATCCTCGGTCCATTCCCCAGAGCGCAAGGGGGCTATCGCTACCTCTACGTCGCCATCGACAAGTTCACCAAGTGGGTGGAGGTGGAACCGGTGTGCACGATCCCGGCGAGGTCCGCAGTCAAGTTCATCCGTGGGCTGGTTTGTCATTTTGGAGTGCCTAACCGCATCATCACCGACAACGGCAGCCAGTTCACCAGCGGACTGTTCCGGGAGTACTGCGCATCGACCGGCATCAAGATTTGCTTCGCCTCCGTCGCCTACCCCCGGAGCAATGGCCAAGCCGAGCGTGCCAACGCAGAAGTACTCAAAGGACTCAAGACGAAAAGCTTCAACGCCAAGCTCGAGGCCTGCGGCAAAAAATGGTTAGACAACCTCCAATCCATCTTGTGGTCCATCAGGACTACCGCCGCCAAACCCACTGGAGAGACCCTTTTCTTCCTGGTCTACGGGGCGGAGGCTGTTCTTCCCACCGACATCAAGTTCGGGTCGCCAAGAGTGCTCGCCTTCGACGAAATTTGCCAAGAGGACCTCATCAAGGATCGCCTCCTCCTGCTCGAGGAAGCTCGGTGCCAAGCCGCGCTCCGCGCCGCGAGGTACCAGCAAGGACTACGCCGCTACCATAGCCGCCATGTTCGAGCAAGGACTCTGGAGGTCGGCGACCTGGTGCTGAGGAGAATACTCTCTCGCGAGGGCCTGCATAAGCTGTCTCCAATGTGGGAAGGGCCCTTCAAGGTGACGCACATCGCCAGGCCAGGCTCGGCGCGGCTGGAAACCGCAGAAGGCGTGCCAGTGGGGAACCCGTGGAACATAGCTCATCTGCGAAAGTTCTACCCTTAGGTTCCTCACGAGGAGAAAAAGACCGTTTTCACGGCACTTGTATCAGCTCAATCTGCTCTTAAGCACTGATATTAAGTTATCGCGCAATGTAGCGCCTCTTCTTCGGCATGACATCAAAATGGCATGAAGTCCATTTATTTTCTGTTGTACTCCTCGCGGAAGGGGGCTAGGCACGGTGTCTATGCTGGGGCCTTCGCCCGGAAAACAGCAAGCCCGAAAAACCCGAAGGGAGCGAGCTCTGGTCGGGGGCGATGGCCCCGTTAACGATCACCTCTGGATGCCCATGGTGCTTAGTTCCTCGCGAAGTACGCCAGAAAATAAAAAATCTTCGAGGAAAAGTCCAAGGTGTGCCCATGGCACCCGCTAAGGACCTACCCTTCGTGAGCAACCCTCACGAGGGAGCAAAGACGCGTCGATGCACTAGCATCCGCAGGAGGATTCCCTCTCTCGAGGAAGGCCTAACGTGGCAGGATTATTGAAGACCAAGGCCGCTCCGATAAATCTTGCGAAGGAGACGCAGATCCGGAGGTCCGCGCCAGGCCCTTCACCTCATGAGCAATCCTTGTGAGGTGTCGACGGTCTCTGGGCTCTCTTAAGCGTCGACGTTTTCACGTCCGTGAGGGTCCAGCTTCCCTCAACGACGAGGAAGGCCCCGTGAATCGCCATGCGCGGCAATTTGCTCTTAGCTGCTGGCACAGATAGTGCCGCGCTCCTCCACGATGGAGAAGGTCCCTGTGCCGGTCACAGGGGCATCTTATTTGCCTTCTTTTTTCGTTTGTTTTACCGACTTGTTTTTCAGTTTTCGGGGATTTGGGGTTTTTTCTTTTCCAACTCTTTCTTCAACTTCTTGTCTCAGGAATCGTCCACTATGTCATCGACGCCGAACCCGTCCCGAGCTCTGAGGTGGAGGGAGGCTTCCCGTCGATGCCTACAGCTCACCAGGGCTCTCGAGCAAGCGAATGGCCAGGACAGTGAAGGACAGCAAGATGATCAACAAGAGGATTTCATTAAATTGCCCCCAGTGGGGGAAGGAGCGAAGCACGGCGGGGCATTCCCCGCCGGCAAGGACTACAAGGCAAAAGAGGGGAGGAGACTAGCTCCCCTCCCCAGAAGACTACCACTCCAAGGCCTCCTCTTCACTGTGCCGCGAGCTGGGGGTAGGTGCGGCGGACGCCGTCGGCGGTGAAGATCCGCACCGTAGCCTCCAGGGTCCCCAGCTTGAAGCGGAAGACGAGGCGGTCGCCGACGCGGAGGCGACAGCCGAGGGCGAAGGGCCTCCAGCGGCCGGAGAGGACGACGTTGCCGTTCGCCCCGAAGAGGATGTCCACAGGCCAGAAGAGATCTGGCCTGCTTTGCTCCCCCAGGGCGATCTCCCCGGCGGCCGGGCCATGGGCGTGAATCGCCCTCCGGATGGCGTCGGGCAGCCGGAGGGAGTTGAAGCCCGGGGCGTCGACGACGACGAGGAGCTCCAGGAAGCGGGACCCCGGGGCGATGAGGGGTCCCAGAAGCGCCGCCGCCAGGTGGCGCGGAGTGGCAACCACTCCATTCACCGGCGGGGCCGGAGGATCTGTAGCAGCGGGAGGAGGGCCCAGGGCGGCCTCCACCTCCCGGAGAGCCCGATCGACGCTCCCTGAGGCGCGGGGAGCAGGCGCCGCCGCCAGCGGCGACGGCGAGTTCAGGGCGCCTCCACGCGCAGGACCCCTGAGGGTCAGGGCGCCGGAGGTCCCCGCGGCGGCACGGCTCGCCTCGCCCTGCCGCGGCGCGCCGATGCGGAGGGGGCCGCCGGCGCCGGGCGTCCATTGGGCCGGGACCTTCGTCTTCTTCCCGCTGCCCAGGGGACGTCCGCGGCACTTCGCCCCGGAGCTCGATCCCATGGCGGCGGAGGAGTTGGAGGGATCCATGAGCTTGGGGGCGAGGAAGCAGAAGTGGCACAGGAGGAAGGAGGTGAAGTGCCAGAGGTCTCGAGGAGGATCTATTTAAGGGAGGCGTCCGGCGTCGATGCGTCAAATCCTTGCGCGGGAATCGAAGCGTTGGCGCGGCGCTCTGCAGTCAAGCGACACATCATTATGGCAGGTTGACGCCTCGGAGACCGTAGCGTCGCCCGCCGTTTCGTCTCGCCAGCTGCGGCCGCGCCACGTGTCCGGAGTCTCTGCTTCTTCACATGGACCTCTGACCGCACGGTTGACGCGTGCCGTTGGAGGGCCCAGCAGCTTCGGGGGCCCCCAACCCTTCGCTTCCTCAAGAGGGCGCGTCGTGGGCCGGGCTCCCGAGGGCTACTGTCGGTGTTCTGGATACCGGGGTATCCCGGTCCACCTGCTCCTGGGCCCCGTCATCGGCCCATCGTCAGCCCAGGGGAGAATCAACAATCTTCGCTACGGAGAAGACCCTCACGAGGAGGCGCCTCGTGAGGAGAACGACGACAGAAACCGCTAAGGACCAGAAGACCTCCTCACGAGCCCCTGCTGGTGAGGAGAGGAGGTACGCCCACGTCAGCCTAGCACGTTTCCGTGCGGAGCAAGAAGCTGGTGGGCAGAAGACCGCGTACCGCCCATGCTACCCCCGACGGGGAGGAGACCAACTTTCTCTGTGCCTGCCCAAAGCGGCACAGTGGCAGTTGGCCACCCCCCTAAATATAGCATGGACGGTGCAGGGCGCCAGAGGAGGACGTCAGCCTCCTCCACCCACTCCTGTGGACCGGCGCCGCTACCCTATGAAGACCAAGTCTACAGAAGAACATAGTCTACAGCTGTCCTCCCTCCTTGGCCGTGTGTGGCAACCCCTTCCCAAGAAGATAAGGGGAAGGAGGACCTTGGCGCTATAAAGGGAGGGAGAGGCCACCCCTTAGAGGAGGCCGGTCGAATCTGATCTTCATCTTCTTCGAGCTGCTAGTTGGGCACGCAGGTTCTTCAACCTATGGCCAACTAGAGCTTTGTAACCAAGGCCTTGTACTCCTCGCGAGGTGTCGCGTCGCAATACAAGAAGGCAGGAAGTAGGGGTTTTACCTCACCACGAGGGCCCTGAACCTGGGTAAAGCTCGGTCTCCCTCTCTGCAGTGCGTTGCGCGTCCGACAATCGAGGCTTCCGTCACCGTGTTTCGTTGCGATCCAAGATCTCACACGTTCAGCCCCCTGCGTTCGAATCCTTGGGTCCGTCGCGTGGTACCCCGTGTTCTTGCGACACGAAATCCATCGACAGTACCCCCCTCTCTAGTAGACGAGTCGCAATGGTTTGATGTAAACCATTTGTAATGTGTGAACTCGTATGTATGATATGTTTGATGAGTGTTGAATGAAATATGAATTTGGCTCTTAAGGCCTTAGTAAAACACAAATTGCATCATCCATATTACCTTTAAATCCTAGCAAAAATTACCTTTTCCCTCTTGTCTTACACACATTATCTTCAGATGCCGCGAGCACCACCACCCCCGAACCCGGAAATGGCCGAACTGCTAAGGTTGATCATGGAAGATCGGGAAGCAGCCCGAGCTGAGCGCCAAGCTAACTTGGCCACTCTTCAGCAATTAACCCAGATGGCAATGAACCACAACAATGGCAATGGCAATGGCAATGGTGAAGGAGAAAACAATGGCAATGGTGATCACCGATCCAAGTTAAGGAGTTTCCAAAACACCAATCCACCTATATTCACTAAGTCTGAAGAACCCTTAGATGCCGATGACTGGCTTCGCACTATGGAAAACAATTTGGCAGTCGCCGAAGTTGGTGAAAATGAGAAGGTTTTGTACACCACCCACTACCTTGCGGGAGCCGCAAGAGCTTGGTGGGATAGCACCCGTGCAATGCAAGCCCCAGGGTATGTGATGCCTTGGGAGGAGTTCAAGAGCAAGTTTAGCAAGGCCCATGTTCCTTTGGGATTGGTTAAAAGGATGAGAGATGAGTTCAGAAATCTAAAGCAAGGTTCCCTATCTGTGGTGGATTACCGTGACAAGTTCCTTACCTTGTCTAGGTATGCCCCAGATGACACCGACACCACTGAAAAGAAGCAAGAAAGGTTTCTGGATGGACTTCATGATGAGATTCAATGTGTCTTGGTCAGCATTCACTTTGCCGACCTGGAGTCATTGGTTGACTCTGCCATTCAGATGGAAGGCAAACTCAAGCAAGCGGCCGAGAACCGCAAGCGCCGTATGATGTATCAAGGCAACTCGAGCAACTCGCAGAAGCCAAAGGGAAATGCACCTATGGGTTTCGCCCCTAGACCTATGAGGCCATCTGCACCTGCTCCACGTCCCAACTATCCCAACCGTCCGCCCGGCAACAACTTCAACCGTGCACCTCCAAGACCTAGTGGCAACAACTTCAACACCAATACTCCAAGGCCAAATGGCGCCCCTGTGTTACCCAAGCCTGGTGACAAGTCTGGAGTTACCTGTTATGAGTGCGGACTCAAAGGGCACTACTCCAATGAGTGCCCCAAGAAGCTGAATGATGCATCCAAGACCACTGCTCCTGCGCAGCAGCAGCGCCGTGTTGGAAATGGCAAAAACTATCCACCAAGGAACCCGCCTCACTCTCAAGGCCGTCTGAACCACATGAATGTTGAAGAAGCTCAGGAAGCAACCGACGTTGTGCTTAGTATGTTCCCTGTTAACTCAGTTCTTGCAAGAGTTCTGTTTGATTCTGGAGCTTCACACTCATTTGTTACCCAATTATTCGTTGATAAAAGTGGACTTCAACCCACACCCTTGAAAGAGTTCATGTCTGTGCAAATTCCCGGGTCGATAACCAAAGCCAGTTGTACCTGCTTGGCAGTGCCCATAGAAATCCATGGGATCTTATTCTTAGCCAGTTTGATTGTGTTAGGAACCAAAGGATTGGAAGTGGTCCTAGGTATGGATTGGATGTCTCAACACCAAGGAATTATAGATTGTGCCAAAAAGACCATCACCATGAGGAGTAATCATGGAGTTTTAGTAAAACATGTGTCAGTTAAACCCACCCAAAGCCCCAGATGTCATAAGAGTATCTCAGGGCCAACCATAAAGGAAGTTCCCATCGTCTGTGAATACCCGGATGTTTTTCCCAATGAGCTACCCGGAATGCCACCGGATCGGGATATTGAGTTTATCATTGAGCTTATCCCCGGAACTAGATCCATAGCCCAACGACCCTATCGTATGAATCCAGCTGAGCTAGTAGAGTTGAAGAAGCAATTAGATGACCTTTTGAGTAAGGGATTGATTCAGCCAAGTTCTTCTGCTTGGAGATCACCCGTTCTGTTTGTGGATAAAAGTGACGGTTCTAGCCGACTGTGCACTGATTACCGCAAGCTCAACGACGTGACCATCAAGAACAAGTATCCTCTCCCAAAGATTGAAGATTTGTTTGACCAATTGACTGGAGCTAGAGTCTTCTCGAAGATAGATCTCAGAACTGGATACCACCAACTGAAGATCCGTGCAACGGATATCCCCAAAACAGCCTTCACTACCCGATACGGATTGTATGAGTACATCGTAATGTCATTTGGATTAACCAATGCCCCTGCTTATTTCATGAACCTCATGAATAAGGTTTTTATGGAATTCTTGGATAAGTTTGTTGTTGTCTTCATTGATGACATTCTTATCTACTCCAAATCCGAAGAAGAGCATGCAACCCATTTGAGATTAATCTTAGAAACCTTAAGAGAGCATCAGCTGTATGCCAAGTTTAGTAAATGTGAGTTCTGGTTGAAGGAAGTTGGATTCTTAGGCCATGTATTATCAGCGGGAGGAATATCCGTGGACCCCAAGAAGATCAAATCAGTCATGGAATGGGAAGCCCCTACCACTCAAACTGAAGTTAGAGGTTTTCTCGGATTAGCCGGATATTACCGCAAATTCGTTGAAGGGTTTTCAAGCATTGCCCGGCCAATGACCCAACTGTTGAAGAAAGACAAGAAGTTTGAATGGACCCCTAAGTGTGAAGAAAGTTTTCAAGAGCTCAAGAAGCGATTAGTGACCGCCCCCGTCCTAACCATGCCCGATATCACCAAAAACTTTGATGTCTATTGCGACGCTTCCAAACTTGGACTTGGTTGTGTGTTAATGCAAGAAGGCAAGGTCATAGCTTACCTCTCTCGGCAGCTTCGACCTCATGAAGAAAATTATCCAACTCATGATCTGGAGTTAGCAGCCGTGGTGCTAGCTCTAAAGACCTGGAGGCACTATCTGATGGGCAACCGTTGCGAGATCTACACTGATCACAAGAGTTTGAAGTATATCTTCACCCAGACGGAATTGAACATGAGGCAAAGAAGGTGGATAGAGTTGATCAAGGATTATGATCTGGAAATTCACTATCACCCCGGTAAGGCCAATGTAGTGGCCGATGCGTTGAGCAGGAAGCCATGCTCATTAAATATGATGATCAAAGAAGAGCAACCTATGTTGCACCAAGAGTTTGAAAATTTTGGTTTGGAACTAGTCAGTCAAGGATTCTTAGCCAACCTTGAGTTTCAACCCACCTTGATGAGCCAAATCAAAGAAGCCCAGAAGGGAAATGAGAGTATTGACGGAATCAAGCGCAGAATTAGTTCCGGCAAGGTGCCAGGATTTGAAGAAGATGATCAAGGAGTTCTTTGGTATAAAGGACGTATCTGTGTGCCTGCTGACTCAGAATTGAAGGAACTTATTATGAAGGAAGCCCATGAGACACCTTACTCCATCCACCCCGGTGGAACTAAGATGTATCGAGATTTGAAGGAACAGTTTTGGTGGCATGGAATGAAGCGTGAGATTGCATCGTTCATCTCCAAGTGTGACATCTGCCAAAGAGTCAAGGCTGAACATCAACGTCCTGCTGGACTGCTGCAGCCTTTGCAAGTTCCGGAATGGAAGTGGGAATCTGTTGGAATGGATTTCATCACTGGATTTCCAAGGTCTAGTCGTGGGAATGACTCTATTTGGGTCATTGTGGATAGACTGACCAAAGTAGCCCACTTTATTCCTGTCAAGACCACTTATAACTCGGGACAGCTGGCAGATCTTTATCTATCCAAAATTGTTAGTTTGCATGGAGTCCCTAAAACCATAGTTTCCGATCGAGGAACCCAATTCACCTCGAGATTTTGGAAAAGTTTGCATCAAGCCTTGGGAACCAAATTAGCGTTTAGCACCGCTTACCACCCTCAGACTGATGGACAGACTGAAAGAGTGAATCAAATACTTGAAGATATGTTGAGAGCCTGTGTTCTAGCCTATGGGGCTAAGTGGGAAGATTGTCTGCCTTTCGCGGAGTTTTCCTACAACAACAGTTATCAAGCCAGTTTGCAAATGGCCCCATTTGAAGCTTTGTATGGAAGAAAGTGCCGTACCCCTTTGAATTGGTCAGAAACCGGAGACAGTCAGATATTTGGACCTGACATTCTGCAAGAAGCCGAGGAGAAAGTTCGCATGATTCGTGACTACCTCAAGGCAGCCCAGTCAAGATAGAAGAGTTATGCCGACAAGAGACGTAGAGTACCGACCTTCCAGATTGGAGATTTTGTTTATCTCAGAGTATCACCCCTCAAGGGAATGCAAAGATTCCAAGTAAAAGGAAAGCTTGCACCAAGATATATTGGACCCTTCAAGATACTAGACCGCAGAGGAGAAGTGTCTTATCAGTTGGAAATGCCCCCTGAATTGTCTGAAGTGCACGATGTCTTTCACGTATCTTTACTTCGGAAATGTCTTGAAGTTCCGGAGAAGCCCGAAATCTTCAAGAATATTGATCACCGTTCTGTGGATATCAACAAGGACTTGACCTATCGTGAAATACCTATCCGTATCCTCGAGGAAGCTTATAGAACCACTCGAACCCGAAGCATCAAGTTTCTGAAAGTTCAGTGGAGTAATCACACCGAAGATGAAGCTACTTGGGAACGAGAAGATTACCTTCAGAATGAATTCCCCAATCTTTTCAGTTCCTAGTTAGTGAATCTCAGGGACGAGATTCTTTTTAAGGGGGGAAGATTGTAACAACTCAGAAATTGTAATCCACTTCTTATTAAATAAAGTGCCAAATTTTGGATCCAGATAAAACTTTTTATCCATTATCTCATGCATACATGTATTTTGCTATTGTTTGTATTCTATGATTTCATGTGTGTTATTTTTGCTTGGGCACTGGTTAGTAAATTCTAAGTGAACCAACAGAGGCATTTGAGAAGAATTGTAGGAACCAAAGAAACCAGGAATAAAAATATTAAAGAAAAAGAGAAGAATAAGATGATCTAGAAAATCTGTTTGACTACCCTACTTTGAGCCCTTGGATTAAGAAATCTACAACTCACCTCCATGTTTGGCCAGCTAGTTGAGCTTCACCAAGCCACATACAAACTCAACCAAGAAGTTGCTACCCAAAATTCAAACCAGAGCTTGACTCAAACATCAATCAAACTTTGAATCTGAAACAGTGACCATACCCTATTTTTAAATATAAATTTTTGCAAAACCTGTTATTTCCCCAGAACAAAAATATGACTGGAAACCTTGGCTCATATGCTGATCACCCAAAGTGGAAAATTTCAAAAATTCAAATTTCAAACTCTTGCGGGCATTTTGTCGAACACTGGCAGGCAAGAATCAAACCAAATCGAGCTTACTGTGGGCTGCACTGTTCTTGCTCGCTCGAGGACTGTTGCCATGCTCCTGGACGAGGCCTCGGTCGAGCCCATCGCCCCCAGCCCCGACCCGAGCCGTGAGAAAGGGAGGAGAAGAGAAGGCAGCACCCCGGACCCCCCCTCTTTTCTTCCCAGCATTCTGCACGTCGCCGACCACTCTGCCCTCGCCAGTGTCGACCCACAGCACGCCGCAGCCGAGACCAAAGCCCCCCAGCACGTGAGCAAGGCCGCCGTGCCCAGTGTCGCTCGACGCACGCGCCCAGGGCCCCCGCTCCGGCGAGCTTCTGGACACCCTCTTCCTCCACGCCCCGGCCTATAAAAGGCCCCGCCGATCAAACGAACCAACGCACCCCGTCCCCAGCTACCTCCCAGACACGCTCGTTTCGCCCCGCTTGCTCTAGCTCGACGACGCCAGCTCCGCCGGCGAGGTACTGGACGTGGAGAGCGCCGCCGCGTTCGACCACCTGGGAGCAAGCCGCCGCTGGGAATCAGAGGAGGAGTCACGCCGCAGTCATTTCCACCCCTCGCCGTCAAGATCTTCTTCCTCTACGCACGCCGCCGTCGCCGTCGCCGTCTTCACTGCTCGCAGGTGAGCTCCGTCCCTCTCCGTCGAGACGATGGCTGTGAGCCGTTGGATCAAGATCGTTCGGTAGCGTACCGGTTCGGAGGAGTTAAGTGACCTGACCAGTGGGACCCCCCTGTCAGGTTCCGTTTTTATTTCTCCCGCCGTGCGAAACGTTTTCTGGGCCGGCCCGTTCGGGTTCTGTTCAGAATCGGCCCAGCTCGTTAGAAATCAGTCCGTTTCGTTTTTATTATTTTCCCGCCCTTTTCCAATTAATTCGAATATGATTCAGAGATGATTTTCAAACTAAAATTCCAAGAGATTTACAAATCCATTTTTAGCAAATGAATATGCGTTGGAAAGCTTGTAAAATGCTCTAGCCTGTAGAATCGGTTAGAATTCCATCTGAGTTAGGAATTTAGTTAGATATGAATAGTGTGACCCTAGCTTTATTAATCATAGAAGATTTCTAGAAAATTGTTTAAGCCCCCCAAAATCATGAAAATTAAATTGTGAACTCACCAATGACCTCCCCTACTGTTAGTCAACCCTAATAAACTCCAAACCTTGTTAGTGTTATCAATTAGACCCTAACCCAACTCTAGTTAGGCACATAAAATGATAGATTCCTATTGCACACTTAGAACTAATTGTTGCCCTCAACCCCAACCCACTTAATCGAACCCTTCTCACTTGACTAGTATTAGTACCCCTAAACCAATACCAATGCTTAGAAAGTGAACAACATATGACACTTAGTAGAGAATCTAACTTGCACACTTGAAGAAAACTTAGAAGAAAAACTTACCATCCAACACCATAAAATGCAACATGAATGCTATTGTTAGCAAACAAAGATGTGTACTTGGTGTGTTGTTAGCATTGTGTAGTGATTGTGTGCTTTGTATTTATTCGTTATTAGACGCTAGTGTTGCCGAGGAGGATATTGGAGGGGATTATTATCAAGAAGAAGAAGAATACCCCGGACACTTTGCCAACCAAGGCAAGCCATCTTTTGATTCATACTCCCAATGCCTAGTTTTAATATTGCATTCTACTTGTTTTAAGTAAATTTCATGATTGAATTGCTAGAGTAGAACGATAGAAGTATAGTGATACCTTGCTTAGCAAGAGCATCAAGCTGAGTTTATCCAATCATATTTAGTAGTATCATCACTCATTGTAGTTTCTTAGTCGCTAATAATATTGAGGCCATCTATAAGGGGAACTCTATTTGAAAAGTGGGGACTTGAACTTGAAGCTTGAATTGGAGATTGCTCCTACATAATGGCTTTATGAAAGAAATTAATCTTGACTAAGAACTATGAAATGTATTTCTCAATGAAAACGAGTGATGTACTATGGGAGCCAACCATACCGTACGACCACATTACCCCTGAATGGGAAGGGGCTTATTCCTAGCTTGTTTATTCTAGTATGGGAGGCCTTGTTTCATCCTTTATAGAAGTATTCCATGCGTGGTTGCTTCCGAACCAAGTGGTCATTGGAAATTTTCCTTCCTGAAGATTTCCATCCGTCCGGCATCCCGGAGTGGGCAAAACTAGAGGCGCCAGAACGGGGAAATCCGTGTCTCGGGCTCTAGGGAAGGATCCTATACTAGAGTAGACAAGTGAAAGAGTTTGTTTGATTATCTGAACCCCGCATACTTTGTGTATGACGATCCGTGGATTTCTCCCGGCAGATGTATCGATTCTTATGGGTAAAGTGTACCCCTCTGCAGAGGTTTTCAAACTATTCGAATAGCCGAGTCCGCGGTTATGGACAGTTGGCAAGCTGTACTTGACTTTTGTCAGGACTAAAAGTAACAATGGTGAGCATGGTGAATGACTTGACTTGACCATGATGTTGACACACTTGAAGTTCCTCTTTAGAATGAACTTAGAGAACTAAACTCCCTTTTCTACCAATGAACATTCTTGGGAAATAAAACTAGCTTTTGCAAATAAACTTAGTGCTTAGTCCACTATACCAAACCTGCATACCTATTTCATCATTTCATGCATAAGATGGTTTGCGAGTGCATCCAATGTACTCACGGCTGTGTCCCTGGCTATCAACTTGGCCAGACTATGGGGAAGAGTACCAGGAGGAAGGGTATGAAGAAGAGTACCAGAACTAAGCTCGTCCCCATGAGTCGCCATTGCCTGTAGGGTGAAGGCATGGACCCGAAGACGTTATTTCCGCTGCTATATTGTGTTGTAATATGACCTGGTCTGTATGACCATTGTATTTGAACCATCGTATTGTAATGTCTATGGAACTGGTTACCAACTACGTTATGTATATCGCAACAATGGTTCTGGGATTGCGGTGGAATACATAACGGGCACTTCGAATTTGTATCAAATTTGAGGTCGTCACAGTCTTGCTTCAGGACCGCGCCCAGCATATCGGCGAGTCAGTTGATGGTTGTCAAAGAGCTCTCATAACTATGCATTCTGTCATGCTTCCTCGCAATCCTATGCCTAGAAGTTTCCCACTGCTTCTCGATACTTTTAGATCCAGTCAGCGTATTCATCGGTTGATAGAACTGAACTTAGTGGCAGGTGCCAATTTTGCTCTTGGGTGGATGCGTAAGTGGTACCCAAGACTTAATTATAGCTCTATATCTCTGAGTTATCCTCCAGGTGGAGCTAGTCTGTGAGTACATCTGGAGAGTACCTTGCAGCCTGCCCGAAGGATTATAGCTAGGCTGTTGCGAGAGGATACCGCATTTTTCCACGAGTATCACTATTTAGATCCTTTAGGTGTAGATGATTCTGATAACCCGATGTTGTAATACTCGTGTATATGTGGAACGCGAGAGTTTCTTATTCCGCGACTATATGTCTGGAATCCATTCTCAGATCGTTTTTGTGCGTTTGCCGCATATTTCTTTTGAGAGACTCGTAAACTCGAATATGAGGAACGTTTTGTCTTTATTACACTTGTAATGTACACATGGGGTGACCCAAGAGATCCGGCCTATGACCTGTGTTCTGGATCTAGAGGGCATTGCCCTGGGATGACTCGTAGCTTTTATAGCCTTATTCTTCTACTCTACTTTGCTGTTCTTGATGCTTATGCCGTCGTGGCCTTCTCTTCTTCTTCTGTAACTTTGTCTTCTTCTGATGCTTCTACTCGTGGTTTTTTCATCTCTGGCTCTGCAGCACGTCCTTCTGGTAGCTTGACGCCTTCCGTAGTCGTGATTTGCACCTTCTCTGCATAGTTGGCTATCATGCCAAAGTTTTGCGCCATCTTGTGGAACTCTTTGTCGCATAGGTCTGAAACCTCGAAGCTTCCCTTCACTGTGATTATTCCCTTTGGTCCTGGCATCTTGAGTACTAGATACGTATAGTGAGGTACTGCCATGAATCGCGAAAACGTGGGTCGCCCGAGGATCGCATGATACTGAGATGACCAGTCCATGACCTCGAAGTCTAGCTTTTCTCTTCTGTAGTTTTGTTGGTTGCCGAAGCAAACGTTGAGTGCTATCCGACCTAGTGGATAATTGGCACTTCCTGGTACGATCCCATGGAAGGAACAGTCTGTTGGCTTCAGGAACTCTAGTGATATATGCATTGCTCTGAGCATTTTTGCATATATCAAATTGATTCCACTTCCCATGTCCATGAATATTCTGTCGACATCATACGCGCCGATTTGAGCTTTGAGTACCAAGGGCGCGTTTCCCGGCCGAGGTACTGTTATAGGGTGATCTTCTTTGTTGAACTCGATTGGTTGTTCTGACCAGTGTAGATATTCTGTGGTAGCTGGAGGTGAAGTAACTGCTAGATTGACTTGTTGGGTAATGCTTTTTTCTTCTTTGTTTGACTTGGGCACGGGTTGTATTATTGCTGTGATGTGCCCCTTAGATGGAACGTACCCTCCGTCGTCATCGTGTCCCTGGTTTGGCTGGTCTTGTCCTTGAGGGGCTCCATTGTTCCCTTGTTGATTTGTGGGAGGCTTGTTGTTTCCTTTGTATCCTTGTCGCTTTGGTTTGGTTTGCTTACTTAATGCTGCCTCTTGTAGCTTCAAGAATGTTGTGCAATCTTTCATTGCATGCCTGGACACTCGCTTTCCATCGACAAACATTAAGTGTATATGACAAGGCCCGTTTAGCATGTCTTCTGGCGATGGGTTGTACTCTCTGGATTCTCTTGTGGGAAACATTTTGTAGTCCTCTTTTCCGTAGCTTCGATATCCCGAGCTTCTGCGATCACTCCCTTGGTAGCTGTTGTCCTTATATCCCGCGGCTACTTGGCTGTGGGAGCCGTAGTTGTCGTAATTGCGGGACCTTCTTCTTTGACTTCCATATCTGTTTCTTCTATCGTCCTCTGGCGATCGTGTCCGCTTGTTGTTGCATGCGTCTTCTTCGTCTGCAAATCTGTTTGCTACATCCATGAGGTTTGACACTGTTTTCGGCTTGATTCTGCCCATCTCTTCGACTAGGTCTCTTTGCCTTAATCCAATTATGAACGCGTCTATTGCTCTTTCGTCTGAAACTTCAACTGCTGAGTTTTTGATAAGACTCCATCTTTGGATGTATGCCCTTAAGGTTTCGTCGCGTTGTTGCACACACGCTTTGACTTCTTCTATTGATGCCGGCCGCTTGTATGTCGACCTGAAGTTGCTTGTGAATTGCTTCGTGAGATCTTCCCAACTTCCAATAGTTTCTTTCTCTAGTTTGCTCAACCATGACCTTGCTGCGCTGGTGAGGTGTAGTTGCAAACTTTGCATTGCTATTTCTTTGGTTCCTCCCAATATTTGTACTGCTTGTAGATAGTCTGAGAGCCACGACTGTGGTTCCTGTGATCCGTCGTACTTTTATTGATCATGAGGTAGTTTGAACCCCTTGGGTACTGGCATAGTGCGAACCCTGCGGGTAAAGCACGATGCTCCCATCTCCTTTTCGTCGTCTTCATAGCCGTGCTTTCTATTTGGAGATCGAGATCTTCGGGTTCCTCCATGTTTTGGGCTCCCGTGGTGTCTTGGTGATGGCGATCGAGATCGTTGATTACTACTTCTGTGCCGAGGACTATTGTGACGGCGAGGTGACCTTGGCTTGTGTGTTTCCTTGTGGGGATATGCCTCCTCTCCTTTTGCTGATAGCTTGTTGCCACCATATTTAGTCCGTTCAGTGATGCTCTGTGCATATGTTCCCTAAGGTCCCCTGGACTTGGTCGAGTTATAAGCAGATATGCTTGAGCTGCCACTAGTGCTGCCTCAGGGGTTTTTGGTACGATGTTTCCCTGCTCGTCGACCGATAGGAAGGACGAGTCGAGATTTTTGGAGATGCTTTGCCTTTCTGAGTACTCGATGTTTTCGTACCTTGAACCATGTCGACGATTTCTCCTTGCGTTAGTATGTGACGCGTCGCTTCGTGCTCTGCGAGCGGCGTTGCTGGCTGCAATGGCTGAGTCTTTTCTTTTTTGTATCTCTATTTTCTCCTTTGCTAGTTGCTTTGCTTGCTGCCTTAGGGCATAGTGATACCCAGGAGCATATCCTTGCTGGAATTTGATGGTATTGGTGTGCCGTTTTCCACAGCTTCCCTTATTACTCTCCATTCGTTGGCTGATAGTCGAATTTTTTCCCTGGTTGTGAGGGATTCTGCTGTTTGCCCTTCTGCTAGATGATTTGCTCCTCTGTCGATATTTGCTGGGTTTAACACTGGATTGTTGTTTTCGTCGAATTCTTCTGAATTGTCTCCTACAATGGCTAGCACCTGGCATTGTTTGCCAATTTTATTATTAAAGCTTGAGAAGACCGAGTCATCATCTTCAGAAAGCTCTAACCCTGTCTTCCACGTATCTGTTGACTTGTCTGAGATATCGTCGTGGCAGATCATGAGATCTTCGAGTTGGACCCCTACGTCGAAATTTTCCATTGTTTCGTCGTCTTCTGCGATTTTTCCTTTTTGTACTTCTCCTGAGCTGACCGGCGAGTTTACCTCGCTGGAAGAGCCTTCAGAATATTCCATCATTGCTACTGTTTCGGGCTCACTTGCCGACGAATCTGGTTTCGCCGGATCTAAAAGGCGAGTCGAACCCGACGGCCCGATGAAGATGCTTAGACTTCCGATTGTCAACTCCATCTCTTGATTTTCGTCGATTCCTGCACTGCTGTTGGCTAAAAGCGAAAAAGCCGTCGAATTCATGATTCCAACGCCCAGAATCCCCACGGTCGGCGCCAATTGACGAGGGTTAACTCGACAAATGTCCTATATGAAGGACTTAGGATCAGGGAGATAGGGCGTCGGATGAACTCGAAGGTAAAGTTAGTCGAAAAAGGTGTATATCGAAAGTAAACTTGGGTGTTGAACCTGGCTTGCTTTCAATCTGACCTACACCGTCCCCTCCTGGCCCCTATATATAGGTGGCCAGGTCTCGAGGATCGGGTAGGGTCCGATACAGATTACAATATCGACATACGGTAAGAACTTGTATCTCGACTATTATTACAATTGGGCCTAGCATAACGGGCCTCAGGGGTACTCAACTAGCGGGCTCTATCAGTTATACCCTTATCACCAGTGGTCATTGGCTAAGGCGGCCCCACAGAGCGGCTCCATATGATTTTCTCTAAATAAATAGACGACCCCTGCGGTCATTGGCTCCGGAGGCCCCACAGAGCGGCAATATATGATTTTCTCTAAATAAATAGACGACCCCACTGGTCATTGGCTGCGGCAGCCCCACAGAGCGGCAATATATGTCTTTTCCTGAAAAATACACGACCCCACTAGTCATTGGCTGCAGCAGCCCTATAGAGCGGCCCCATTTGTCATTGGCAGTACCGCGTATACAATCAGGAAATAAAACGGCCCACACATCAGCGATAGATGGATGACTGCTCCGACGTGTCTCCTGACCCTACCCGTCAGCACCATTCAAAAGCAACGGTCAATTCACAACCACTGCGGCTCCCTAGCTGTCACCGGTAACGGTCAAGGCCTCTGACCAAACGGCAACCCTCCCGTCCGAGTGTCTGCGAGGGGTTTCAAACTAGAGGGAGGGGAAAACTGAGGATAAGTTAAGCGACTAGGAAAAATTGAGTACAACTAACAAACCAGGGGCACGAAAATGGAAATCCCAAGTTTTTATGAGTTATTTTAGGATTTGTTAGTTAATTAGTTAGTTATTTTAGGATTTTCTGAGTTATTAATTTATATCATATTTTTAGTTAGGGTTAGGGTCCCTTAATTAATTTAGAGAAATACAAATATGAATTTTAGAAATAGGAATAGGAATAGATCTTATATTTACTAATTGGAGGCACCGTAGGAGCCACCACGTTAATCCTCAGAAAACTATCAAGAATAACCATCCGATAATCTACCGACGGGTGTGATTTAATTTTTCGTTCAAGCCGACCTAATCCCGTTTCCACCTGGAAGGACCCCTCCGGTCTCCCTGACCTAGCGCTTCAAGGCTCAAGCGTTGTCTCGGCTGTTCCTCTCACGGCCCGAAATAATTGTTCCATCCACTCCGATCTGGCGAATAGAAATCAATCTATGGGGAGAAGTTTCCTCTGCCCTCATCGTCGCCGTAGACCTCATACGCATCATGCAGGTGGTGCATCATGGCCGCAGCAGCTAGCGGCCAATGTTTGTGTCGTCTCCGACGTCTGCCGCAGCGTTGGCAGTTGACCATCTACTCAGCAGATCTGGAAGTAATCTCGCTAATCTCAGGTACGTAATGCGATCTCCTACCTTCAGAGTTCCAGTTCATTAGACCGGGAGCTGCTCAACCAATATCAATTGATCACGTATTTATACGTTGGGTATTTGTCTCAGTGGTCTGCCGGCCGACCGAATCCAAATACGTCGGCTCATGTCTCAACCTCGCTCGCCTCATGACGCAACAGTCCAGCGCTGGACACGCAGCCCTGCAAGATTGATCAAAGACTTGCACCATATACTTCGTAAAGACAGCCAATAGCTAGGTAAGATCAAAGATGTGCTTCATAGAGGTAGCGCAGAGGTAGGTACGTACGAGAGTGACATGTATCCATCCACTGTCCTTTCATAGCTTCATATGTACATATAATTTGTAGTACAAAATAGGGATCTCTAGAAATATTTCAGCATTAGAATCATCGGCGATGTAAAACAAGGGTGCGCACCTACCAGGACCACAATCGATGAATCCACCAGCTTACTAGAAATTTTGGTACATCCCAGGGAACAGAGATCGACCAGGTTCCACTGCGTGCATGTCAGCCGGCGGGATTCCATGCAGATCGTTCTCGACGTGCTGTCTCGGAGGAAGTTTGCACAATCGCCCGCGCTAACTTGGTGTAGTTATCCTGAGTTTCTGACATTGATAAGCAGTTTTATGAGTTCTCAAGTTTTAGTTTACTCTGATTGTTTTTAAGTGCTCCATGAATTCCCACCTATGAAATTTCATTCTTCTGCTGTACCAGAGGTGCAAGGTGGACTCAGATGCGAAATTTATGAACCCGCTTTGCATCCATGACGTTGCATCAATTATGTGGATCAAGCAGATGTTTGTTCTTTTGAGAGAGAAGACTGTGTGCTATCAGAACTAACAATGTGTGAGCATAAAGTTGAAATTGGCAAGAGTATGTGATATGTATTTATGTGTGCCTCTATGGCTACAATAGGTTCAATTTTTTTCTGTAAACAAGAAAAACACTTGACAAGGTTTTTTATTAGTATTTCAGGGACTGTTATTGACATGGATTTTCTCTCCGCTAGACAGGCTGCTGCCAAATCTACATCAGATATAGGAAAGGTAAGGATAGGTGATTTTTTTCATCTTATATTTTATAAAATGATGAAACCTGCAAACCAGTTTTCCATCTGTTGATAGTACTTATAATTTATTAAAATAAGAAACAGATAATACTTATAGCTTCCTTTCGGACCAGATTTATCATTATGCGAGTACTCATAGTAATTTTGTGTGGCCTGATTTCATAATTACACAGTATGTAGTTAAACATGGCATTCCGAAGCAAGTGAAAATTAATTAGTGTATTACATATTTCCCAATTTTAATAAGATTTGTTTCTCAGCTTCTTTGCGTTGTATACATTTGTGGGTGCTCAAATCTCTTATCTCATTATTATCATCCTTTATATTGAATTTCAACATTGCCTTTGAAATGGTACAATAAACGGAGATTTAATTGTATAGACATCTACATCATATGAAAACTCTTTGAGTCGATCCCCAAGTTCTGAAAATCCTCCTTTCCACTTCTCATCAAGCATTTTTTACTCCTTTTCATAGCTTCATAAGAATAAAGGAATGTTGGCAGTGAATAAGCCAACTAGCAGGGTAGACGAGTTTCTCCACCTTTTTGGTTCTTCCAAAACATAGTAAGCAGTGTGACAATTGTGGGATTAGAATGCTGCTATCAAGATTACGTATATGGTTGTTGGAATACGTGGACATGTATTAATAAATAAATGTACAAACTGCATGTAATATATTATGTCTGTAAGTTTCCAACTTTTCATTCCCTTCAGATATATTACAGCACATGCATATCTGTGCAAAAATGTGACATCAATCATGGAATGTTTTTTTAATGATTTTCGTATAAAAATATTTTATGTTTTTGTCTTAAGTCTTGGCATTGTCTGTAGATGGTAAACAATTTTTGTGGCCGCTATTTGCATCTTGCAGATATATTTTTAATACAATTTTAAATTGCTCCACTATTCATATCCTCAACAACCATTTATCTATTATTGCCTATTTAATTATGATAAGTAGCTTGAATTCGCATGTAAGGGATGATGCAATACACCCAAGAGAGTAACAGCTGCGCTTACACACTGGCACATAGTATAGTTCTTCAACAGTATGTTTCTTGAAGACGAAAAAAGAAGAAATTTATTCTTATGTTTTTTGGTCCAAGACATAAATCCGTTATTTTGTGCATCTCCAAAGTTACTGTTTTCCGAATTTCTTGACATAACACATGTATCTTGATCCAAGGTATGCCTTTTGTAATACTTCTCAAGACAAAAAAAATGACATGTTTAATGAGAAGAAAAAATTATTGCATTAATTCATACTAATATTAGATTGATGAATTTCTATTTTTTATAAATTTAAATATATAGACTTTCCATATAAATAGATGATATAGGTAGTTTATGTTCTATTTTTGCATCTTTTTAATAAACTAGACCGTGCAGTTGCACGGGTTGACGACTAGTTTTCTTTACTATTGATTTCGAGTTGGTGAAGCCACTTTGCAAATACATCATTTGATTTCCGATTTTACCCCTAGAAAAAAAACTCAACACCAAATGCATTCACACCGTCCCTTCCTCCCCGCAAAAATAAATCGCAACCTGCTTAGCACATGGTGTTTAATTAAGGAAGGCCAAAAATAGTTTGGGCCCCGTTCAACGCTTCACGGTTTACATGCAACGCATTCATATGCCGGATAGTTTTCCCAGCTGGTCTCCCGTAGAATAGGAAGGAATTGATCAGAGAAATTATAGGGCTATGAGAGCAATGACGGCTATTAACTCGCTAATTAAATGCTAAGAGAATTCTTGGTACGTTCCATTTCCTAGCAAGTGTGCGTCATTCCGTTGTGCGCTGTCCTCCGCTCGCGACGCGAACAACCTGGATCATGCCCAGCAACACTCACCTAGCCTCAGTGAGAACCAAAACCTATCTCTATTTCCCTCTTGTTCTCTACCTGTGACCATGGCAGCGGCACGAGATTGGGAGCCTCTGGCTGGAGGGCAACGATTCTCGCTTCTCTCAGACCATATGGCGGCGGCACAAGATCAAGAGTCACCGGTGGCCGCACCTAGCACGACCATGAATGCGAGGTAGCACATCTCCTTTCCCACCCACCTCTGCTCTCCTGTGTGACTTCTCTCATCTCTCCTCTCACATTATTTCTCTCCTGATCAAACGGCACGGTGGCCTCGCATGGGATGGCCTAAGGCTGCGGGGAGCCGGTGTCTACAGATGCTGACTGGCCGTTGCCCGAGGCGACTCTCCCATCTCCTTCGATCTGATCGCTCACACACTCTATCTATAATTTCTTGGTTGTAGGATTCAGGTGTTTCGGCAGTGCATGGATGAGCCATAGGGGCATGCGATGGACCTCAATCCTAAGGACTCAGCCATGAGGGTGTCCCGCAAGATTGTACGAGCTCATCGAAGTCTGTCCCATGTGTTCAGACGTGGATAGGATACAGCCGTCGTTCGTCTCCAAGACCTTGAAGTTGCTCATTAGCGTGGGTTGTTGCGTCTGAACAATAGCCGTCCATTGACATGTCCAAAATTTACATGAGGTTTGTCCATATTTTTCCTTCCCATATTCATCTGTTAATATTTTCAGATTGATGGCAATCAGAATCCTACCATATATGGCAAGCTCGTACTTCCCTTAGATCGATGAACTACTCATTACCCGTGCCCTCTTTTGCATATCCATGTAATGTATATTCACACGTTTGCCCATATATACCTATTTAAAGAATTTTTCTTTTGATTTGCAGGTTTGTTCCCTGCTATGAAGTCGTGGTTTGACACAATATGCAAGCAATAAAAGATTGGTGTGTACATAATCATCCAGTTAACAATTGGGGCTTTTGTGTACTTTGTATGTTATATGTGTATATATACTTTGAGGATCAGTGCACTTGTGTTCTTTACTAGCCCCATGATGTCCAGGTTAGGATTGTTTAGTACAGAAATGTACTAATGTGTCTGTGCTATTTTGGAGAGAATATTTGATCAGCGGGAGAAAGTATTCTTGTGTGATCAGTGTTGAGAATATTTGATCCACTTCCAGATTCTCTCATGGATCATTTTATTGGAGTTGACAATGAGAAAAAGAACAGATTGTTTATTACTTATTCGCTAGCACTTATTTGCCAAATACCTGAAGCATTATATATTTAGCAAACAATCTGCTAATTTCACTACCTATTTAGATTGCACACTATTCGCTAGCACTTATTTGCCTGCTTAATTTAGTGACTTCATTGGTTTGTTGTCAATTAGTACATCGGTAATAAAGCCCTGCAATTGTTTCATTTCGGGCTAATAAATAGGGTTTTTTCTGACATTGGCAAACCCTTCAGAAGGAGCACCGATTTGTTCCAGTATCTGATCGCTGAAGGTTACAGCCGCTGCTGCCAAGCCGAGGTATATCCATTTAGCCTGGATGCACTTCCTTTTCATAATCTATAAGGCGTAACCATCAGAAGAAATCATAACACACCTGTTCTACATTCTCAAGCAGAACTGCATTCTACATTCTCAAGCAGAACTGCAGAAGCCACACCCAGCCGATGCGTTCACCGCGGTATTGAGAGGCGGCAGCAGCAAGAGTGCGAGCAGGCTACCAGCGCCATGGAGAGGAGCTTCGGGAAGCATGGATCAAGGCTCTTCAGTGATGGTTTTGGATGGATGTGCTGGAGGCACCAAGGAAGAGTGGGTGTGATGGAGGCGTGAAGAGAGGTCGGAACATGCGTCGCATTAGGATTCTGGGATGGCCGCAAGATTTCTCAATCACCAAGGGGACATGTGTAAAGGTTTCTGCATTTCCCTAAGATTTGTATTCTCAAGGGAACATTTAGATTTGAACTAGATGCTCATAAGATGTCCTCACTAGCATGCACTTTTTTTTTTGAAATGTCTCCAATTAGAAATATATGTTAGTTTGTGCACAGTGAAGGTTAAATATCCATTGGGAAAGATCACATGGCGAACATGCCAAATCTTTGTCTCCAAAAATTATATATTGCTAAATTTGAAATACTTGATTTGTATCAATCAGATCGATTTCAGCTCAATAACGATTTCATTGATATTTTTAAGGTTTGTATATCTTGACTGCCTTACCGATTTTTTGAGTGTTACATGTCACGTCTTTAATTTGATGAGAAATTATTGATACATGATTGTATGCATTTTTCTTCCATCTATAAGAGAAAATTGTCGAGTTGTTACTTTCTATATATGTATACCGTGTTGAACTATAAATTTTCATTGAATTACAATGTAAAGAAAGAATAATCTCACTGGTTTTCGTAATAACATACGGCAATCTCTTTTTTGTACGTGTAAAATCTATGTGTGTCATATTTATATATGCAATAAAAAAAGTTTAAAAACCCGTAGCAACGCACGGGCATTCAACTAGTTATAAATAGAAATAGAATTATAGAAATAGGAATAGAATTTTAGAGATATGAAATTTTAGAAATAGAAATAGGAATAGGATTTTATAAATAGAAATAGAATTTTAGAAATAGGAATAAGATATTTCTATAAATAGAAATAGAATTTATAGAAATATGAATAGAATTTTAGAATTATAGAAATATGAATATAATTTTAGAATTATAGAAATATGAATAGAATTTTAGCATTATGGAAATTTAGAATTTTAGAATTATGGAAATTTAACATTTGTGAACCATTTGCGCATCAAAGGATGTTGAAGAGGGAAGGTTCCATCACGAAAGAGAGAAGGACGAGCTCACACGCGCCCTTGTGAATGATGAACACCCAGGACGAACACGAACCACACCAGGCTCCCAAACCGTGGAAACTCGGGTTTCCCGTGGAAAGGAAGAAATTTCCCGATAGAAGCCGTTAGAGAAGAAAGGAAAGGGAGGCATACCGCGTGTCTCTGATAGAACAAGAGCTGAAGCGGCAATCAGACTTGTTAAATCGGATAAGCCAGCAAGGAATCGCCGCATCTCAGCCACAGATAGAAGCCGGACATGATGCTACCGGCCCACCATCTCAGCGGAAAAGCAGCGTGGCTTCCACGGACCTCCCAGAGGATGATGATGAACCGACGATCCGCTAACCAGTGGATGATATCACGGAGTCGACATCTTGCGAGCTACATGTGAAGGTCGTGAACATAACCATGAAGGTGGCGGTCGGCTATGCCTTACCCATTGGACTTGATTCAACTTATCATTGCCGTCCGATTCCACATGGCTACGCTGTTGCCGGGGTGGATGAAGTTATGGGCGGATTTGAGCAGCTGAAGCTTGACCACCCTGCGGGTGAAGGGGATTTGTATGAGCTGGGAGAAGCCAAGAAGACCACCGTTCTATGGCTAAAGGAATACATCGTGCTTCCAAATTGGATGCCAAGGTCTCCAGCGCGTCACCCTTTTCCACCACCACGCCAGCCTTCTCCGCCATCTCCGCGTCAGCCTTCTCCGCCATCTCCGCCGCATCAGCCTTCTCCAGCATACCAGCCTTCTCCAGCTAGTGAGCCGTCTCCGCCACCTCCGCCCACTGAGGCTCAGAGCCAAAAGCGGAAGCGTACCATCGCCGCTCCATCAATGAGTCGTAACCGATCACCGATCTGTCGACAGGAGCCCCTCCCAAGAGTACCTAAGGTTCCTCCCAAGAGACCTTACGACTATACTCCGAAGGAAAATGTGGCGAAAGTACAAGAGAAATCAAAGAACTTCTTTGAAAATTTGAAGAGAAAGAAGACCGAGCAGTCCGCCGAGCAGCCTCCTCTAGATCCGAAAGTGTTGAAAATGTTGAAGAACCTTCACCAACCCGAGCCAAGGCTTGCATCAGACTATGACCGCACTATTCTTAAGTCAGATGCAGCAAAGTGGTCGAAAGGTAAATCAGTTCCTCAGCTTGGACAACAGATGAACTCGTGCCCCCCGCTCCAAGTGTTTCCCGATGTCCAGTATGATCCAGATATCATAGCACTGTACAAAGAGGAGGCCGAAGCTGCAGGTATGTCTGTTGCTCAGTACTTAAGCAAGTGTGATTTCCCCACGGCTGAAGTAGTAGCATACCAATACCGCCACGGGAGCCCTCTCGTCAGACCCGAGGAGATTCCGAATCTACCAACAAGAATGCGAAAATTGCATAAGTGGTACATGGAAGCCTCACAACATGGGCAGAACTGGATCATACTGGGAATTAATGATGAGCATTACTTTTGTGGAAACGACAACATAAACATCGAATTTGCTGAATTATTTCAGTTATACAATCATGACGCCCTCGACAAATCGATGATCAGTGCCTATTGTTTGTAAGTATTATTTTTGTAATTAAGTCTTTAGCTCATCTCGTTCATTGCATGCATAATTTTACTCACTATATTATGCAGATTGAAGAAACTCGAATGCAAAAGAGGACAAATCTATGACATTGGGTTCATTAACCCATATACCGTGAAGGAGCTAACTCTCCATAACCATATCAAGGACACAGAGAATAACTTGGTATGGGCGTTAAGGAAACAAGAAACCATGACGAAAATACTATTTCCTTACAACTTCAAGTGAGTGTGTTACTGTCTTATACACATTACTATTTTGGTTACTCGATGTTAAGTGTGTGTTATGCGTGCGTGCAGGTATCATTTTATTCTGCTAGTTATTGAACTTGATAGAGGACGAGTACTAGTCATGGACTCGAAACAAAAACCCCTTGAGACATTCGGGGACATGATTGATACACTCCAGCAGTAATTTCAATCATTATGCATGGCACTATATTAGCAACTTTTGTTCATTTCCCGATATCAAGTAATTACTAACTTCTTTATTCATTTTCTTTGTCGGGCAGTGCTTGGAAACGGTTCACGGATAAGGCACCGGGTCCCTGGAAAAAGGAGCTTGAATTTAAACAAGTACCGGTAAGTACTACTAGCTAGGTCCGCGCATCTCTTTGGTTCTAGTTTCAATACCATTATCATCCTTGATTATTATTTTGATTGAACTCTATTCTCGTAAAGTTCTTGAAGCAAGAAGACGGGAATAATTTATGTGGATTCTATGTCTGCGAGTTCATTCGAGAGACTTGCTGTGAGAAGAGAAGACTAGAACAACTAGATGTACGTAAACAATATTCACAATTTTATTTTATTACCATCATTTATGTTGAGTTTCTTCATTCAAATATATTGATCCCCTTCTTTACATTAGATCGAACTGAAGCGGGATCGTCTTCTAGCAACCGAGCGTGTATGAGCAATTCAAGAGGAACTGGCGGGATTCTTACTTGATGAGGTCATAGCACCAACCGGAGAATACCATCGGCATTACGAGTTTCGAAAATCGTAACCGAAATTATATTGTATATATGCATGAACGTGTATAATGTACCATTATGTAATATGTTCGACCAAGCACGATGAAAGATGACACGTACTAGCTTTGATCTCTATATGTATGACTATATTGTGTAATATAATGGTTTCTTTTATATGTGCATCAACGTGTTTCAAATACCCAAAAAAATCGTATTTGAAATGCTAGGGTTTAGGGTTTCAGCCGCAGCGATTAGGGTTTAGGGCAGCCACGTCGCCAACCTTTAGAACCGGTTCGTATTACGAACCGGTGCTACAGGTCCTCCGACGGGCGCGCGTGTGGGAGGCCACGTGGAGGGCCTTTAGCACCGGTTCGTAACGCAACCGGTGCTAAAGGTTAAGGCTTTAGTCCCGGATGCGTTGCACCGGTTCCAAAACCGGTGCTAATGGGGGTTACAAACCGGTGCTATTGCTCTGTTTTCCACTAGTGTGTGGTAAGTCATAGCTTGCTTGCTTGCTGACATTTCCTAGCTTGCTTGCTTGCTGACATTTCCTAGCTTGCTTGCTGACATTGTCCTGCTTGCTTGCTTGCTGACATTTCCTAGCTTGCTTGCTGACATTGTCCTGCTTGCTTGCTTCCTTGCTGACATTGTCCTGCTTGTTTGCTTCCTTGCTGACATTTTCATGCTTGCTTGCTGACATTGTCCTGCTTGCTTGCTTCCTTGCTGACATTGCCTTGCTGGATGGCTTGCTAACATTTTGCAGCCAAACAGAGGTGAAGATGAAGCTCCATCAAGGCAAGCTGCTCCAGGACATGCTTCAGCTGGTAGGCAAGCTGCTCCACCAGAACCACCTGCAAGGCAAGCTGCTCTAGGACATGCTCCAGCTGGTAGGCAACCATTTGCCCCTCCAAGAACATTTGCTGGAGAACAAGGAGATGATGCCTACCAGAGAACCAGGACTTGGGGATATTTCAACTGTGGCTATGTTGAAAGAGGTGAGGAGGGTGCTGGCCCTTCTAACATGTGATGTGATGTTGCAAATCTAAAAAATTGCTGGATCCTATGCTCAATTTGCTGTGTTGTAATGGACATGTATCACTCCTGCCTTACCACAGCTGTTGGTGCCTCTTTTGGGTGATGCAGGCTATGTTGTAATGGACATGTGCTAGTTCCATGCCTTACTTGCTTGCTTCTTTTGGTGAGATGACTAATGACAACTTACTAGTAGTCATGAACATTGCTGGAATGCTTGTACTGAACATTGCTGGAATGCTTGTACTGATCATTGCTGGAATGCTAGTTTAATACTCTGCTACCTATCTTGTTGACGAAGGAATGACAAACATGCCCTCGATATTCGCCTACCTGGTTTTCGGCCCAGGGGAGGTTGTCGTCGTAGGAGCTGCAAGGCCCATAAGGGCGGTGATTGGATGCGACCTAGGAGCTGTACTTGGCGTGCAAGCAAGGATTCGAGGAGTCCAATTTGTATTAGTCTTCGGTTAGGGCTTATTCGAGATGGATCCGATCTGTACTTTTCTTGAGGGACAATCCTGAGACCCAGCCTTCGCATATAAAAGGCTGGGAGGAAGGCCCCGAAACCCTAGATACTCTTTCACCACCCCACGCCAGAGCGCTCAACTCTCAGAGCTCCCTACTTCGGCTAGATCCAATCTACGCCACCACTGTAACCTCGCCATTGTAGCCACCACATCAATAAAAGTCACACAAGCAGGACGTAGGTCATTACCCTACCAAGGGGGCCGAACCTGGGTAAAACCTCGTGTTTCCCTATTTTTGTCTGATCGCCGTCGAGTTCGCCAGGTCCCACCATGCGTTCTCATGATCGAAAGCCCTCGAACATGGGCATTGCCGGGGTAGAACCTCGTCAATTGGCGCCGACCATGGGGACGACGGGATCTGGATCTACGGATTCGCTGGCTCCATCACCAAATAACGACAAGATCGATATCAACCACGTCATCGACGCCGCCGCCGTCATCGCTGTGCCTGCCGTCGTCGATGCCAACAACAAGATCGACATCAACAACGTCATCGACGCCACCGCCGTCATCGCTGTGCCGGCCATCGTCGACGCCAACGACAAGATCGACATCAACCACGCCATCGACACTGCCGCCGTCATCGCTGTGCCGGCCGTCGTCGACGCCGACGACAAGATCAACATCGACCTCACCATCGACACCGCCATCGGTCTCGCTGTGCCAAGTTTCATCGGCACCACCCCACCAGAACCAGAGGATGACATCGCTGCATCAACCGTCACCGTCCCGGCGATCGCAGGAGGTTTCGACATGGCCTTCAGATTGTTCAACTTCCATGTGAACAACGACGGAGTCGCTGAGCTGATCTCCGTCGGTGATTCGATGCCACCCGCGACGGCCCCAACCACATCACTAGTAGCTGAGGGCAATCCCTCGGCGACCACACTGCCGACGCCGCTGGAAGAGGAGCCAAGGCCGAAAGATTCGACCCCATCAGTAGGGTCGAACGACTTCGAAGCCCCACCTCCATCCCCAACCACCGCGTACTGCGCTGATTGCGACGCATACCACTTCGTGGGCGCCGGAGATTTCTCGTCTCACGAGATCACCGGCTGTGAAGATCCTCGGGGAGGCACTGCAGCTGTCTACCCGATGATATCTGAGTGCGAATAGGCTCTCAACGCCCTCACGCTCCGCACCGCGCCCTACGACCCTGATTATGTCGAAGGGCTGTACTGAGATTACACATGCTTAGACGACGACGACGTCTACCCCGAAGCTAAAGGGAAAATAGGCAATTCAGACAGCTCGTACTCGAGCGGATCTGTAGCGTCAAGCAACGAGTACATGGTCGACTACGACTCTGACCTTTTGGTTGAGGTCGAATCTTACCTCAGAGACGACGACATCTACCCTCCAGCGCTGGGCGAGATCAGCGACGATTCGATCCCGTCGTTCGGAGGACACTGCATGATGGCGTCACACGGAGATGGCAACAAGAACAGAGCCAACGACGGTCGAAACCGGTCAAACACCGGTCGACAGTTCATAACGCAAGAACAGATCCGGTATGCAAGAAGAGTGTACGCGGGCGAAGCAGATATGGGTCCCAACCCAAGCCCGTAGGAGCTAGCAGCGCTCCGGTTCATCGTCCAGGAGCAGAAGGACCAAATCAGCGCCGACAAGCGCATCTTGGAGAGACGCAGGGACGAGGCCGACGCGTCCAGCAGAAGGCGGGCCGCGCTATCGTCCCACTATTCGTCAAGTGTCCAACATAGGACACGGTCGCATATTTCGCCTAGGGGCAACATGCACAATGTCGCCCGAAACCTGGAGGCAGACTTTAATGAAGCAGATCTGTTGCCCAAGACCAAGGAAGCTACGATCATGGCAACCGCGGCATACATCACCGCGAACGCAGCAAACAACGATGAGCATATGAGGCACTTGCGGAACCTGGCGCTCGAAGGAGTTAGGGTGCTTCAGGGCACAGCTAACCAAGAGCATGGAACAACGCCGAGAAGGGCCATACCGTCGGTCGAACAATCCAGACACCCAGCAGCGGCGCCAGCAGTCGCGCCCAGGACTCAGGTGGTGGAACCCATCAACGGAGAACTTCGACATGGCCTGGCTCAAAATAGAGTCGACCTCGGGCGCGCGCGACGCGAGGCTCGTCGTTTCGAGGAGGAACGCGATCTGGAGGCGTTCGCTGGTAATCATGACGGGCTGTGTGGAGCGGAGTGTTTTAGTCTCCTAATCCGTTCCACGCCACTGCCGAAAGGGATCAAGCTCAGCGATGGTGTCGCCAAGTTCAACGGGCAGCAGGACCCTCGAATTTGGCTCGATGATTTCATGATCGCCGTCACCATCGGCGGTGGATCCAGAGACAATGCTCTCCAGTTGCTGTCATTGCACCTGAAGGACAACGCTAGGGCGTGGCTAAACAACCTTGCTCCAGACAGCATACGCTCCTGGGAAGAGTTCCGGCAAGCCTTTATCGCCAACTTTCGAGTACCTCGCGATGGCCCATGTCGTTCGAAGAGTTACGCTTATGCGTACAAAGGACCGGCGAAAACCTGAGGTCGTACATCTCACGATGGATCTGTCTCCGCAATACGGCGGAAAATATCTCGCCCGAGAGAGCTATCGATGCCTTTCGGGACGGTCTCATTCGACGGGACTTCAAGGAGGAGCTAGGGCGCTGCAAGCCGAAGATGGTCGACCATCTCATGAGCTTGGCAAATGAGTGGGCTGATGGTGAAGACTCCATTTCGGCACCTAGAAGCCGCCGACGATCGGCGGAGCGTGACGGCGATGCGAAGGATCAGTTTCACAACAGCTCCCGCAAAAAAGGTCGTCGGAACCGCTATGATGACGCAGATGCCACTGACATGGTAGCAGCAGGCTACGTAAACGAGGACGGTGATGATAATCGCGACGGTCCGCGACGAGAAAACAACAACTATGGCAGAAGCAGCAGGAGCGCTGGCTGTGATTCGAAGCCAAGAACGGAGTGGCGCCGACGATGCGATCAGCCACAGCTGTCAGCAGAAGATATGCTCAATGGAGGGTGCACAAGGCACACGTACCTCGATAAAGATGGAATTCGAAGACCCGCTCACCTCCTCATCGAGTGCAGAGAATTCCTTCGTCTCAGTCGAGCGCTTCAAGAGAGAATGCAGACCGAGCAACCGGTGGCCGGTGCAATAGCTTACAACGCTCCACCACCGCCACCTAATCCACCAGCGAACGTGGTCCAGCAGGGCCACCAAGCCGCTACAATCCAGCACGGCGAGCCACGGCAGCCAGCCGACGAAGAGGAGGCGTTCCCGCCACCACGAGGATTCATGCCCATGATTCAGAGAGGGCGCCCGACGAACAAAGTCCAGCGGAAACGCGCAAGGGAGGTCTTCCATGATGAGCACGCACCACCTGCCACGCCTGAATACCTGAACTGGTCTGAACATCCAATTGGTTTCGATCGGTCAGATCACCCACCGAAGATCCCACGCCCTGGACACCACGCCTTGGTCCTCGAGGCGCAGATAGGGGGATTTACCTCGAAGAAAGTGTTCATGGATGGAGGGAGCAGTCTGAACCTGATCTATGCAGACACTTTGCACAAAATCAAGATCCCGATGAACAATCTCTTGCCAATGGAGACATCTTTCCATGGAATAGTTCCCGGGAAGCCGATGTACCCATTAGGAGCAATACACTTGGATGTCATTTTCGGCACCCCTTCAAACTTCAGGAAGGAGAAGATCAAGTTCGAGGTTGTCGATTGGCCTTCACAGTACCACGCCATTCTCGGACGACCAGCGTTCGCCCGATTCATGGCGGTTCCACACTACGCTTACCTCAAGCTGCGGATGCCCGCTAATCGAGGACCACTAACGATCAGCGGTAGCTTTTCCCACTCCGAAAACTGCGACAAGGACTTCAACAGCATGTCCCAGACCTTCGGAGTGCACGAGGAGCTCCATCACATCAGGGAGGCCACCAACATGGACATCGATCCGCCGGCGCAGCAGAACGCCCCAGAGCTCTCATTCGACGCCAGCAAAGATACTCGAGGGCATCAGATCCACCCGACAGATCCGACCAAGACGACGCGGGTGTCGAATTCTCTTTCTCCTGCATAGAAAAGCGCGCTCATTGGGTTCATCCGTGAGCCCTCGAGGATGTTCGCCTGGTGTCCAGTAGATATGCCAGGCATCCCCAGGGAACTCGCCGAGTGATACGTCTCAAACGTATCTATAATTTTTGATGCTCCATGCTTGTTTTTACACCATTTGTATATTGTTTCGTTACACTTAGTGGCATTTTTATACATTTTCCGGAACTAACCTATTAACGAAGTGCCACAGTGCCAGTTTCCTGTTTTCTGCTGTTTTTGTGTTTCAGAAGTGATACACAGGAAATATTCTCGGAATTGGACGAAACAAGTTCCTGAAGTCATATTTCACGGGGAAGCTTCCATACATCCGAAGACCTGACGGAGTGGGGCCACGTGGGCCCCAGACACAGGGGCAGCGCGGCCACCCCCCTGGCCGCGCCAGCCCCGTGTGAGGGGGCGTGGTCCCTCCTCTGACATCGCCCCTTCGCCTATATATACCCCCTGACGAGAAAAACCTAAGGCCCGATCAGTTTTCCAGAATACATCGCGATCCGCCGCCGCCGTCGACCCGAAGATCGGGAGGGTCCAGAAGCTCTTCCCGGCACCCTGCCGGAGAGGGGAATCGCCACCGGAGGTCTTCTTCATCGCCATGCTTGCCTCCGGAGCGATGAGTGAGTAGTCTACTTTGGACTATGGGTCCATAGCAGTAGCTAGATGGTTGTCTTCTCCACCATGTGCTTCATGTTTAGATCTCATGAGCTGCCCTACATGATTGAGATCACCGTTATGTAATACTATGATGTTGGTTTGTTGGGATCCGATGAATATTGGTGTTTATGATTAAGTTGTTGTACTGAATTATATCTTTTGTTATCTCTATGTTGTTTATGATCTTGCATGCTCTCCGTTGTTAGTAGCTATCTTGGCCGAGTAGTTGCTAGTGACTCCAAGAGGGGGTATTTATGCTCGATAGTGGGTTCATGTCTCTATTTCACCTGGGGGAGTGACAGAAACCTCTAAGGTGGTAGATGTGCTGTTGCTACTAGGGAGAAAACAACATTCATATGCTCAAGGGCATATGCTTTGTTTACATTACACACTTTGCTTAATGCAATTATCTGTTGTTCGCAACTTAATACTTCTAGGGTGTTCGGATGATATCCCCGGGGGTGGATTATTAGTCATAGATGCAGTTGGATGGCGGTCTATGTATTTTGTTGTAATGCCCAGAGTAAATCTCATAGTGATCTTCTTGACATATCACGTTATCTTTATTCTATCAATTGCCCAACTGTAATTTGTTTACCCAGCATGTTATTTTATCTATGGAGAGACACCACTAGTGAACTGTGGACCCCGGTCCTATTTTAATCATATTGCAATCACCTGTTTACTTTTCCCGCACTGTTTACTTTACTCGCATATTACTACTGTTTTTCACTCGATACACTCATAACCTTTGTTTCAAGCAAACCGGTGAGATTGACAACCTCATCGCAAGTTGGGGACAAAGTATTTGTTTGTGTGTGTGCAGGTTCCACAAACATCTTCAGTCGTCATCGTCTCTCTTCTCCTGATCGATAAACCTTGGTTTCTTAACTGAGGGAAACTAGCCGCTACACTCATCATACCTTCCTCTTGGGGTTCCCAACGGGCTGGTCATCACCACGCACAAGGACTTACTGCTCCCACGTCAACTAAACGCCACAGTCTTTTCTGGCGCCATCACACGAGTAGCAGCTTCTTTTCTGGCGTCATTGCCGGGGAAGAGAGAAGACTTCTGCGAGGGGAGTTCTTCGCACACACATTCTTTACTTTGTTATTTGTTTTGCTTTACTTTATTTTACCTGCATTGTTTTTTATCAAAAACCCAAAAAAATTAGAATCCTTGGTAGTTGTTTTTACTTTACTTTAGTTTATCATGCTGTTCCCTAAGTTCGTTATGGAGGACCTCTCAGTAGGTAGTGGTTCGATTATTGGCAAAAGTAACATTGAGGAGTTCTTTAATCACATTAGTATGCATAAGGAAGTTGAGGAAAAGTCTTTGGTTGAGTTAGCTCCTAGTTATGAAGTTGCTTCTGCTCATTTAGTTCACATGTTAGAAGCTAGGTTTGCTAGTCTTAATCCTTTTATGCAATATATGTTCCTTAAGCTTCATGAAATTAAGGATCCCGAAAAGAAAGCTTTTATCTTGGAAACTCTGCGCCTAGAATTTAAGGATGTCGTTGTTGAAGCTAGGAAGGTTCTTAAACGTTTTAATAAACTTGGTTCTCCTATAAATGATAAAGAGGCCGAAATACCTATACCTTGCAAGCTTTTGGGATTGAATGATGCTTTCGAAAACAATTTTGCCTGGATTTGTCCTGAAAATCTTTTTGATGAGAATAGTGCACCAAAGCATGATCACAAAGGGTCTTCAAAAACTTATGTGGATGAAATACAATGCCTTATTGATAAGACCTCTTCTGTTGATCTTAATACTTCATCACTTGATATTACTTGATTCGCACTTTTCTGCGCCTAGCTCAAAGGCGTTAAAGAAAAGCACTCTTGGGAGATAACCCATTGTTTACTTTTCAGTACTTTTTCTTTTATTTGAGTCTTGGAAGTCATTACTACTGTAATGACCGCTCCTTATCTTGTTTATTTCGTTTTTGTGCCAAGAGAAGCCTCTAATTTGAGTGAGGTAAAGATTTGGGGTTATTGCTGTCCTGAAACTGTTTTCGGTGCTGCACCGTAAAAATTCGTGAACATTCTCTGTTTATCTTTTGGACCTGCGATTTCTTGTGCATATGCCCCAGGTTATATCCAAACTTTTCTTAGTTGAACACTTTTTGATTTGAGCAACAGAAAATCCCTCAAAAATTCGTCCATTGTCAGCTGTCCAGTTTTGACAGATTTCTGCCAATATTTGTTTTTGCCACTTTATCGCTTTCTTTTGAGTTCTTTTTTATCATGGAACTCTTGTGGAAGTTGCTACAGTAGTATATACTTTATATGTGGTGGTTTTGGGTTGAAACCTGAAGCTAAAAGAGGTTGAATATATTTTATGCTTACACTAATGTTGCTAATAGAATTGTGTTTAGTTTTGTATGAAGGAAGTTTTCAAGTGTAGGGATTGGAGAATGATGAGATGAGTTGAAGAATGGACAAAAGCTCAAGCTTGGGGATGCCCATGCATCACCCCAAGAAATATCCAAGAAGTACAAGCATCAAAGCTTGGGGATGCCCCCGAGGCACCCCTTCTTCATCGGCAAAAATCAGGTCACCTTTCAAAACACTATATTTTTATTGCTTCATGCACTATGTGTTTTTCTTGGAGCGTCAGTTGTTTTAGTTTTCTTAGTTGGTTTAGTTTGTTTGTTTGCTGCAATAAATGGTTGGACCCCAACAAATTTCCTTTGGAGGAGATGTACTCGTTTTCATTTGCAAAGAATGCTCTAGTTTTCACTCTTATCAAAAATCGAGTGTTCTTCTTTTTCCGCTACTGCTTTTGGTTTTCGTTTTCGCCTTGATATGCGTTCAGATCTTGTCATATATTTTCATCAAGGTGCATTTTTGCCTCTGGTCTTCATTGGTTTTCATCAAAAGAGGTGTTTATAAAAATTTCAAATGGTGTTGGAAAAGAGAAAAAGCTTGGTGCAAAATAGTGGTACAAGAAGGAGCTTGTGTAGACTGCGGCTTAGGCTTTTTCATGTCATGCTTGATGTCTTTTTGATAGTATGCTTAGTGGTTTTGCTGTAGCATGACTTGTCTCAAATAACTGAGATTGCTTAATGAGCCTTTGAAAAATCATGCGTTGTTTTTATTGTATGGAAGCATTATTTTGGTTTTCTCCTTCATGCTTTATTTGGGTTGACTTGGCGCATGCTCACACATGTTAGACTCTTACAAAGTCACCATTAGCCTTCATGATCATTTAGTTTTTGACTTTTGATGCCATCGTATGCTTCTTTTAATGTCGCTTTGTCGCTTTGCATGATTATGGCCATTATTGCTCTCTTAGTTGGTCGCTCCCAGTCTTTTGCTAGCCCTCGCCTTGTACTGAGTATGAGCTCTACTCGTGCATCCAACTCCTAAAAGCCAAGTTTGCCATTGTGTCCACTATAAATTCCTATGCATGGTATTTGTAATCCATTCCAAAGTAAAATTTTCGTGTGCTACCTTTCAAAAACCTTCAAAATACTTCTCGTTTTGTGACACTGTTTTCAGCTCATGGGGACGTAGTGGTCGGATTTGCTATCTTCCATATTGCTTATTCCAAAAAATAAAAAAAAATAAAAAAAGAAAGAAAAAAGGCACTCCTCCAAAGAATGTGAATGTTGGTAGGCACCCGATGGAATCGGTTAGCCATGGTATGTGAAAGGAAAAGGTGGGGAGGAGTGCCAAGTTTTATAAAAAGAGCACAAGAGTGCCAATCTCTCTCTCAAAAACTTGCTTTATTTTTGTATGGAAGATAGTAAGAACCCCATTGCCAGTCGTTGACAAAGACAACCACCTCTCAAAATCAAGTTTTATCTCTGTTTTACAAATGAAAAGCTCTAGCACATGTTTAAATCACTGCTTCCCTCTGCGAAGGGCCTTTCTTTTACTTTTATGTTGAGTCACCATCTTCTTTCTTTATGCACCATTAAGAGAGCATAGTTGTCATTCTTAGTGTGATATGCATTGTCCCAAAGTTCATTGATTGACTCATATTGTTGGTTTCACTTGTTCTTAAATTATTTGTATCTAGTCGCCCTCTTAAACTTTGAGGTGTCCTATGCATTTATGTTTTGCTCTCTTTGAAGGATAAGCTAAAAACCATTTGTATGTTTTTCCTTATGATTTGAACACACGTTTGACTTTCATTGTTTCATTATCATGATCTTTTGTTTATGTTCATTTACATGTTTACAACATGGTTGCTAAGTTCTTATTGTCATGATTATATCTTTCATGCCCATGTTTTAAGTTCTATTGATCCCAGCTCACCAATGCTTGCATATATGATCAAGATTGTGTAGGTGCATGTCACCTCAAAAATTATTCTTTGTTATCACTTACCTACTCGAGGACGAGCAGGAGTTAAGCTTGGGGATGCTTGATACGTCTCAAACGTATCTATAATTTTTGATGCTCCATGCTTGTTTTTACACCATTTGTATATTGTTTCGTTACACTTAGTGGCATTTTTATACATTTTCCGGAACTAACCTATTAACGAAGTGCCACAGTGCCAGTTTCCTGTTTTCTGCTGTTTTTGTGTTTCAGAAGTGATACACAGGAAATATTCTCGGAATTGGACGAAACAAGTTCCTGAAGTCATATTTCACGGGGAAGCTTCCATACATCCGAAGACCTGACGGAGTGGGGCCACGTGGGCCCCAGACACAGGGGCGGCGCGGCCACCCCCTGGCCGCGCCAGCCCCGTGTGAGGGGGCGTGGTCCCTCCTCTGACATCGTCCCTTCGCCTATATATACCCCCTGACGAGAAAAACCTAAGGCCCGATCAGTTTTCCAGAATACATCGCGATCCGCCGCCGCCGTCGACCCGAAGATCGGGAGGGTCCAGAAGCTCTTCCCGGCACCCTGCCGGAGAGGGGAATCACCACCGGAGGTCTTCTTCATCGCCATGCTTGCCTCCGGAGCGATGAGTGAGTAGTCTACTTTGGACTATGGGTCCATAGCAGTAGCTAGATGGTTGTCTTCTCCACCATGTGCTTCATGTTTAGATCTCATGAGCTGCCCTACATGATTGAGATCACCGTTATGTAATACTATGATGTTGGTTTGTTGGGATCCGATGAATATTGGTGTTTATGATTAAGTTGTTGTACTGAATTATATCTTTTGTTATCTCTATGTTGTTTATGATCTTGCATGCTCTCCGTTGTTAGTAGCTATCTTGGCCGAGTAGTTGCTAGTGACTCCAAGAGGGGGTATTTATGCTCGATAGTGGGTTCATGTCTCTATTTCACCTGGGGGAGTGACAGAAACCTCTAAGGTGGTAGATGTGCTGTTGCTACTAGGGAGAAAACAACATTCATATGCTCAAGGGCATATGCTTTGTTTACATTACACACTTTGCTTAATGCAATTATCTGTTGTTCGCAACTTAATACTTCTAGGGTGTTCGGATGATATCCCCGGGGGTGGATTATTAGTCATAGATGCAGTTGGATGGCGGTCTATGTATTTTGTTGTAATGCCCAGAGTAAATCTCATAGTGATCTTCTTGACATATCACGTTATCTTTATTCTATCAATTGCCCAACTGTAATTTGTTTACCCAGCATGTTATTTTATCTATGGAGAGACACCACTAGTGAACTGTGGACCCCGGTCCTATTTTAATCATATTGCAATCACCTGTTTACTTTTCCCGCACTGTTTACTTTACTCGCATATTACTACTGTTTTCCACTCGATACACTCATAACCTTTGTTTCAAGCAAACCGGTGAGATTGACAACCTCATCGCAAGTTGGGGACAAAGTATTTGTTTGTGTGTGTGCAGGTTCCACAAACACCTTCAGTCGTCATCGTCTCTCTTCTCCTGATCGATAAACCTTGGTTTCTTAACTGAGGGAAAACTAGCCGCTACACTCATCATACCTTCCTCTTGGGGTTCCCAACGGGCTGGTCATCACCACGCACAAGGACTTACTGCTCCCACGTCAACTAAACGCCACAGTCTTTTCTGGCGCCATCACACGAGTAGCACCGAGCACGAGCTCAAAATCTTTCCGAACGCGAAGCCAGTCAAGCAGTCCATGCGCCGCTACAATCCAGAAAAGGCCAAGTCAATGGGCGAAGAAATCAATCGCCTCCTCGAGGCCAAGTTCATCAGAGAGATCAAGGAAGCCACGTGGCTTTCGCCACCGGTCATGGTGGAAAAGAAGGACACCAAGATCTACAGGATGTGCATCGACTTCACGGCACTGAACAAACATTGTCCGAAAGACTACTTCCCACTACCCCGGATCGACCAGATCATCGATTCTACCGTGGGGTGCGAGCGCCTTTCATTCCTCGACGCCTACTCCGGGTACAACCAGATACGGTTGAAGGTAGAAGACGAAGACAAGATAGCGTTCATCACCCCACATGGGGTGTACTGCTACATGACAATGCCCTTCGGGCTCAAGAACGCCGGAGCCACCTATCAACGGTGCATGCAGGCATGCTTGAAGGAACAGATCGGTCGCAACATCAAGGTCTACGTCGATGATATCGTCATCAAAACGGTGAAAGCAGACAGCTTTCTGGACGACCTGCGAGAAACCTTCGCCAACCTCGACCGCTACAACATCAAGCTTAACCCGAAGAAATGCTCCTTCGGGGTACCTACAGGCCAACTGCTGGGCTACCTCATCTCCGAGAGAGGGATCAAAGGCAACCCAGAGAAGATACAAGCCATTATCAACATGCAACCGCCAAAGACGCTTCGACACGTCCAGCAGTTGACAGGTCGACTCGCCGCGCTTAGCCGCTTCATAAGCAAGCTCGGCGAAAAAGCTCTCCCCTTCTATCGGCTGCTTCGGAAGACAGACAACTTCATGTGGACAGAAGAGGCGCAAGCCGCATTCGACGATCTCAAGCGTCGCCTGTCGACCTCCCCAGTTCTCGTCACCCCCCGAGAGAAAGAGCCGATGTTGCTATACATAGCGGCTATAAATCAAGTCGTCAGCTCGGTCCTCGTGGTCGAGCGCGCGGAGGAAGGCAAAGAGCACGGAGTGCAGAAGCCTGTGTACTACCTGAGCGAAGTCTTATCTCCAACCAAGCAGAGATATCCCCATTACCAGAAGCTAGCATACGCCATCTATATGACGGGGAAGAAATTGCCGCACTACTTCGAGTGCCATTCCATTATAGTGGTAGCCTCGAATCCAGTGTCCAGCATCCTCAACAACCCAGATGCCACAGGACGCGTGTCACTATGGGGAATCACCTTGGGACCCTGGGAGATCATGTACCAGCAACAATCGGCGATCAAGTCACAAGTCCGGCCAGATTTCATAGCCGAATGGACAGAAGCACAAATGCCCGAACTCCCAAACATGTGGAATTGTTGGACCATATACGTCGACGGGTCTAAACGGGTTTCTGGGGCAGGAGCAGGAGTGGTCCTTGTGTCGCCACAGGGGGACAAGATGCGCTACGTCCTCCGCATGCGCTTCTCGAACCCCTCGAACAATGAAGCAGAATACAAAGCTGTCCTGCACGGCATGCACATGGCGAAAGCATGCGGGGCCACCCGCATCAAGATCCATGGAGACTCGAACCTCATCGCCCAGCAAGTCATGAAGGAGTGCGATGCGACCTGTGCAAACATGATCACATACCGTGCCATGTACGACAAGCTCGAAGGCGACTTTGAAGGGTGTGAGGTAACACACATCAGCAGAGAAAGTAACAAAGAAGCAGACAACCTGGCCAACGTTGGCTCCAGGTGCCTGCTGATACCACCAGGAGTCTTCTTCGAGTAGATATTCGAGCGCTCCATCAAGATCAAGCCAGCCGTCGACCCGGCGTTAGCAACACGCTCGGGGGCTAAGCAAACAAGTTCAACCCCAGCAGCGGGAACAGAAGATTCATCCAAAGACGCAGCTGCAATCATGCTCGTCGAAGCGGTCTGGACGAAACCGTACCTGGCTTACTTGGTGCGAGGCGAATTACCAAAAGATCCCATCCATCGTCGACAGGTCATGCGACGCTCCAAGGCCTTCACGATAATCAATGGAGAACTCTACAAGCGCAGCACTACATGAGTTCTCCAGCGGTGCATAGCGCAAGAGGATGGAATCGCTCTCCTTCGAGAAATCCATGAAGGGACCTGCGGGCATCACGCCAGCAGTCGAACTCTCATTGCTAAAGCCTTTTGATCGGGGTTTTACTGGCTCTCGGCCCTCTACGACGCCAGGAACATCGTCCAGTAGTGCGAAGCATGCCAGTTATTCACCACCAAGCCACACGCACCCGCATCGGAGCTACACACCATCCCCGTCGCCTGGCCCTTTGCGCAATGGGGCCTCGATCAGGTCGGGCCCCTGCCCAAGTCATCTCGAGGTAACCACACGTACTTGCTCCTCGCCGTGGATAAATTCTCCAAGTGGATCGAAGCTGTCCCTGTCACAAACCAAGAAGCAACTACGGCGGTCAAGTTCTTCGAGTCAATCGTCTACCAGTATGGCGTACCGAACAGCATCATCACCGACAATGGCACCAACTTCACATCGGGCGAGTTTCAAGAGTTCACCAAAAAGCTTGGCATCAAGATCAAGTACGCCTCGGTGGCGCACCCCAAGTCCAACGGCCAAGTCGAAAAGGCCAACGGGCTCGTCTGCGCAGGACTGAAGAAGCGACTCCTTCGACCCCTCAAATGCGCGGCAGGCGCTTGGGTCGAAGAACTACCGTCGGTCCTATGGAGCCTGCGGACGACTCCAAACTCTTCGACTGGATACACGTCATTCTTCCTGCTTTTCGGAGTAGAAGCGGTGCTACCTACCGACGTACGCTACTGCGCGCCTCGCGTGGTGGCCTATGTCGAGGAAGACGCAGAAAAGGCACTGGCAGATGCCCAAGACCTGCTGGATGAGGCCCGGGACGTCACCCTCGCCCGCTCGGCAGTTTACCAACAAAGCCTCCGCAATTACCACAGCAGACGAGTACGCGGACGGTCCTTCGAGCCAGGCAACCTCGTCCTTCGGCTCAAGCAAACAAGCACGTCAAAGCTGGAGCCACCATGGGAAGGGCCATGCCTCGTCCATGAAGCAATCCCAGGAGGCGCATATCGACTGCGCGACCCCAAGACAGGGAAGGACATCGACAACCCATGGAACGCACAGCAGTTGCGTCAGTTCTACCCTTAGAAGCAGCACGCTTCCTCTACCTCCCATCTCTATGTAATTACGCGTCGGCAGCAGACCATGCTCAACTATAGCGCCATCGGCGCCAAGCAATAAAGTATACTTCCCCATATCATTGTTTAACCCACACTTGGGGGCTTCGTCTTAAAAAATTGCTCGACCTATGCTCGGGGGCTTCGCCCTTTCGACCCGCGCTCGGGGGCCTCGCCTTTTCGACCCGTGCTCGGGGGCCTTGCCCTTTCAACCCGCGCTCGGGGGCGTCGCCTTTTCGACCCGCGCTCGGGGGCTTCGCCCTTTAGACCCGCGCTCGGGGGCTTCGCCTTTTCGACCCGCACTCGGGGGCCTCGCCCTTTCGACCCGCGCTCGGGGGCTTTGCCCTTTTGACCCGCGCTCGGGGGCTTCGCCCTTTTGACCCGTGCTCGGGGGCTTCGCCCTTTCGACCTACGCTCGGGGGCTTCGCCCTTTCGACCCGCGCTCGGGGGGCTTCGCCTTTTCGACTTAAGCTCCGGGGCTTCGCCTTTCGACCTACGCTCGGGGGCTCCACCCTTCGACCTACGCCTGGGGGCTCTGCCCTTCAACCCACACGACCCACACAAAGCATCCAGATGAATTTCCCACGATACACATATACATAATACATAAACAAGGTTCAGAAACATAGCCAGGTCAGTGTGCTGCAACGCCCTGATTCGCCCTCTGACGATCGCTCTCGGTGATAATCTGTTGAGCGATACAATCAACTGTGTCTCGGCAAGCAGCATAATGATGATCCATGTCAACACGACCACTGGGGGATGGAGGGAGCGTCTTTAGCAGCTCCAAGTCAACCTCAGGGTAATGAGCATGCATGAAGGAAAGTGCGACCACAGCTCCGCAGCGCAAGTGTTCTCGAATAAAGGAATAGACAGCATTGCCATTCTCGAATCGATCAAGCAGCGCAGGTAGGCCTTCGGGTTGGTTATTCAGAGGAAACATCGCCTCATGCACCAGAGCAAGGGCACTGCGGCTCGTTTCGGCCAGTACTCCAGCTTGGGCGATCCTATCCTGGAGAATTGTCAACTTCAGCGCTTTCGATCGATCCGCCCAGAAACTATCAGCGATCGAATTAGCGTGCGTTTGAACAGCACGAAGGTGCGTGTTTACGCACCGGGCCTCAGCTTCACTGTCAAGGCATACATCTGCAGAGGGGAGAAGAATGTCAAATTCCACAGGCTCAAATCGCAACACGGACCAAAAAGTTCGAAAGACTCACATTTCAGGGATTTCCCAAGGTTCTCGACTTCCTTGAGAAGGAATTTTTTGGCATCCGCAGCCCGTGATGCCTTGGACAGAGCAACATCGACCTTAGTAGTAACTGCCTTCAGTTGATGCTACGTGTTCTTGAGCTGGTCGCGCAAGGATCGAATTAAAGTTAATTCGCTTGTCGAAGGTGCTCTCCTCTCAACGGCACTGGAAGAACTAGCGACTGTCTCGTACGAAACAGGCCAGACATTCAAAAACCCAGACGAATCCTGCACAAGAGGCCTCCAGTCATGCATAGTCATCGGCAACCAAATAACAAGCAGATGCAGAATACAATGACAAAACAAAGGCAGCAAAGTTACAGCAAGCAGTGCACCCGCATTAAAACAACAGTATTCGACATAGTATCATAGAGTCAATTACAGATGCACGATAGAGGAATCAACTACACTATGCTGAGCTACCAGCAGCCTTGCTAGACGGTGCGCCGGAGGCACCACGCTTTCGAGCCCGTGCCGCCGCTCGCCTCTCATTCCTCTCAGCCAGGAAGCTCGTCATCCGAGCAGACAAGTCGCGGGCAAGCTCAAGGTAGCCCTTCGGGGACTTATCACGTCTGTCCTTGTCTTTCGGATACGTGCTTGTAACCTTGTCGGCGTCAAATTCAACCCCGTGCATCATCAGCATAGAGAAGACAGACTCGGAGCCGATAGTTACCTGTCGGCGAACCGCAGCAACTAACGGATCCTCACCATCCGCCTTCACCGCCAAGGCTTCGAGGATGCCGGCCATGGTGTTGCTGGTTGAGTCAGGGATGGACATATCACGAACGCAGTCAAGCGTCGGCCGCACCTTCGCCAGGAGGTCACGAACTTCTTGACACAAGCGCTCGGCGATACCAACACTGGACTCGAGTCCAGCAGGCTCCTTCATAGCCCCGACATCCAATTCAGCAGCAGCTTCAAGAAAGGACAAGTTCCCTAGTCAGTAAGGCAATTAATCGGCACGAAAAAGTTCAATCGAAGGATATCGAAGACTCACCGCGTAAGGCGTTGAGAGAGGTCTGCAGACGCTGGTGCAGGTCCTTTTCTCTCGATTCAGCTTTCAGGCGACACGTCTTAGCAAGCTCTTGGGCCGCGGACGATTCGGACTTTAATCGGGTGACTTCGTCGGCCAACCCGTCGGCTTTAGCCTTCAGTCCCGAATTCGCTGCTCCAAGATCGTCCAGCTGGGCTTTCAAGGACGTCTTATCTGTAGCAGCCTGCGCTGCGATCCCTGATCATTCAAGGAATGTCATATTACAAAGGAATGAAGCAAAATAACCATCAGAACAAGATATTAAAAGTGAGGAAGCAGTACTCACGTCGCACGTCCTCGAGCTACGCGGATAATCGTCTGTTCTCTTCCTCCAGCGCAAGAAAGCTCTTGCATACCTTCGATAAATCCCTAACAACGGGCTGAGCAAGAAGAAGCAAAGATAAATCTCCGAATTATTGTTAGGAGGGCAAGCCCAAGTGTAAACACTTAGACTCACCCTCGGGGGCTACTGACAGGCAAACATACGGGTCGAAAAAGCTAGGATTTTCGGACATACATGGATTTTAGAGCTGGAAGGCTCGCCGGAGGAAGAAACTAAGATGAATTCAGGCTCAGTCATCTTTTTCCCTGAAGGAGATGGCGGCTTCGGGAGGTCAGCCTCGGGAGCGGCGTCTCCAGCTGCTTTCTCTTGCGAGTCCGCGGTCTTCTCGAGGGCGTCGTCATGAGGCCGAACCTGGTATCGGTCGCGGTCCCCCGGGCTCGCCAAAGTCTCCTCGGTGGAAGATCTGAAACAGATGTCAAAGTCAACATAGTATAGTCAGCTCAAGGCAAAGTTACACGAAAAGTGAGTTGGACAAGGAAACTCACGATGCATCGAGACCAAACTTTGGAAGAGTCTTCTTCCCAAGTCGAAGAGGGGGGCGGCTGTTCAAAGGCGCGGCAGGGATCACGCTGTCGTCGTCATCGCTAGAAGAAAAGTGAGTATCGTCAAGATCTTTCGAATCCTCGATGACATCAGCAACTTGTTTCTTCTTCTTCGATACTCGCGAGGGCGACGGAGCAGCAGAGGTCAATTCCTCCGGGACCTCGATGAAGTCATGCCCTGGATATTCACCAACTTCGGGTTGGGGCGGATAACACCGAACTATTTCGGCGACCTAAGCAAGAGTTTCGATCACATTCGATCCTGATCAGCAAGACTGCAGTACAGAAGAAATATTCGGCTAAGATGAGAAGGGTACCTCAGTTCGGGGGAAGGCTTTGCTGAAGGCCACCGCGCCGAAAGTTTTTGGCACGGTCGACTTCTTCTTGATTTTGGTGACGACGCGCACGCAGTCGTCGATCTCGGCTTCATGCAATTCATCGGGGGTAATTTGGGTCGAATCGCGGCGGTCGCTATAATCCCACATGCAGTGGGCTCGAGCAGCGAGAGGCTGGATCCGATGCTCGATGAAGGTCCGAATAAGTTGAATGCCCGAAAGCTCTTTATTCGGAGTGGCGCGGAGCTGTTGGATTTTCTCCATCATTGGCTCCGTGATCTTCATCTCCTCTTCAGAAAGTTCGTGTCTCCAAGACACCCGTGGTCGAAGGGCGGTGGTGGCTCGAAACTCCTCGAGCCCGAAGTCTTCGCCAGCGGAGAACTTGTCCTTGGCGTAGAACCATTTCGTCCTCCAGCCGGGGTTGTTCTCGGGCGTCTGGAGGTTGAAGTAGGGCACGTCCGGACGCACTTGGCAGCTGAAGCCGCCGGTCTGGTACTACAGTGGGTGCCGGACGATGAAGATTCGGCGCCAGAGCGCCCAGTGGGGCTCGATCCCCAGGAAGCATTTGCACAACGTGATGAAGCACGCAATGTGCAGAATCGTGTTGGGATTCAGATCGTGGAGCTGAATCCCATACGCGAAGAGAAGGCCGCGAAGGAAGGGATGCGGGGGAAGAGAGAGTCCCCGCAACAGGAAAGCCATGAAAATTACCCGGCATACAGGAGGAGGCCGGGGAACAATTTCGGGACCGGCGGCGAGCGATTCCGCCGGGGTGTTCTTGAGAAGACCCATCTTCTCGGCCTGAGATAGCTCCTTGTCTCCAACTTTGGTCTACACCCAATTGCCAACGACAGGGGTGTCGGCATTCGCGATCTTGCCCTTCTTGGCGGCGGCGCCGGCGGCGGCGCCGGTCGCGGTGGAGCCCCTCTTCGACATGAGGTCGGCGCGCGGCAAAAGCTCTGAGAATGGAGGTGGAGGAGAGGAGCAGCAGGAGTAGTGCGCGAGGAGGAAGACGATGGCGGCGGAGTGGGGTGGACTGATTACCCCTCCGCTGTCATTTTTATTTCATCTCTGGAAACTCACGGCAAATCTTAACCGTTCACTACGAAGCGGAAACGGTGGAGCAAATCTGGCCGTCCACGCATCAGCACCACGAGAACCGCGGCCTCCACTACGCACGGTAATCAAGGAAACTAGGCGGACTCTTCTCACCCACGCGCAGGACGTGCGGTCAAACTTGGTCAGCAGCCGGAGCGTGTGAGCGTAAGGGCCCACAATGCGTCTGGTATTGTCATTGTCAGTCTATCCTGGCAGAGGGTGGCGTGACAACTCGAAGAATCCAAGCGTCATCATAGACGTCATGGTCCGCGGAGCATTTCCCTTTGGGAGTTAAAGGATAAGTTCGACCCTGAGGCCCTCATATTTTCAAGGAATGTACTTTCTCAAGGCTAAATTCTTTCGGAACTGGGTATTTTCTCGAAGCTTTTTCGCCCTTTTTGAAGATATTGCCTTTCAAGTGGCTTTTCCTCATGCTTTCGAGACTTAAGAGTTCTTCGAGTGGGTTTTCTTGGCATGACTACTCGAAAAGTTTCTATTGCTTTATTCGGCATCGTCTTGGTATTCGAGGGGTGAGTCTTTGTTCTCAAAATACTCACCACAGGCTAGCAGAGCCTCCAGGTATTTTTTGGTCGAGGGTGTCGATCGTCCTAAACTCCCGTATTCGGGCAGAAGATGTCGTTTTGACCCTCGAGCAGAGGTTTGCGATCCCTCGAATTACACACTGGCTAGCAACGCCCTTTCATCATCCAGATCATGGTTGTCGATTTTCGGGTCTGGCCAGCAGAGTCGCAAGTTTACCTGAATAATGACTTCGTCAGTTTATACGATTAACATCTTGTCTAACCATGGGCTTCAGTTCCCACGTTACTTTAAATTTAGGGCCAGCAGTGCCGCGACTGCGATTCGGGGACAGTTTGAGCCCTCGACCCCAATTTCATACTCATACATGCACTTAAAATTCCCGAATTCTGGTGGCAATATACCGATTCGGACGCCGTATGTCAAATACGAAGGTAAGTCCACGGTTCGCAACACTAGATGGCCCGGTATTCGTATCAAGCGTGCTCTGCCGAGTAACTTTCCATACCTTCGGTATGAAGTCTGCACCGATGGACGCATCGGGTGCCTCTCATTGAACTGGGCTTCGATCCGGTGAGTCCAACGCGGCTCGGGTCGGGGTAGCGCCAGCCCACGCGGGTTCGAGTCGGGGGACTCGAATCTGAGTAAGCTAACTGAATATCTTTGCGGCTATGCAATTAACTGAGACCCGGCGTGAGTCTCAGGCCGGTTATGCGTATCCCCCTGCAAACCAAGCTAAACATTTTTTGAGGCTCAGCATGAGTACTACTCGAATCAGCTGCATCTGTTAAATGCATCATTTGTATATTCGATATGTCATTGTGCCTTTTCAGGAAGGGTGAATATGATCTCGTGCGCTTAAAAGGAGACTCTGGTTAGAGTCCCTGCCATAGTCTTCGACTATTCCAGGCACTCGGGGGCTACTGACGAAGGAATGACAAACAGGCCCTCGATATTCGCCTACCTGGTTTTCGGCCCAGGGGAGGTTGTCATCGTAGGAAATGCAAGGCCCATAAGGGCGGTGATTGGATGCGACCCAGGAGCTGTACTTGGCGTGCAAGCAAGGATTCGAGGAGTCCAATTTGTATTAGTCTTCGGTTAGGGCTTATTCGAGACGGATCCAATCTGTACTTTTCTTGAGGGACAATCCTGAGACCCAGCCTTCGCATATAAAAGGCTGGGAGGGAGGCCCCGAAACCCTAGATACTCTTTCACCACCACACGTCGGAGCGCTCAACTCTCAGAGCTCCCTACTTCGGCTAGATCCAATCTACGCCACCACTGTAACCTCGCCATTGTAGCCACCACATCAATAAAAGTCAGACAAGCAGGACGTAGGTCATTACCCTACCAAGGGGGCCGAACCTGGGTAAAACCTCGTGTTTCCCTGTTTTTGTCTGATCGCCATCGAGTTCGCCAGGTCCCACCATGCGTTCTCATGATCGAAAGCCCTCGAACATGGACATTGTCCTGCTTGCTTGCTTCCTTGTTGACATTTTCATGCTTGCTTGCTTGCTGACATTGTCCTGCTTGCTTCCTTCCTTGCTGACATTGTCTTGCTGGATGGCTTGCTGACATTTTGCAGCCAAACAGAGGTGAAGATGAAGCTCCATCAAGGCAAGCTGCTCCAGGACATGCTTCAGCTGGTAGGCAAGCTGCTCCACCAGAACCACCTGCAAGGCAAGCTGCTCTAGGACATGCTCCAGCTGGTAGGCAACCATTTGCCCCTCCAAGAACATTTGCTGGAGAACAAGGAGATGCTACCTACCAGAGAACCAGGACTTGGGGATATTTCAACTGTGGCTATGTTGAAAGAGGTGAGGAGGGTGCTGGCCCTTCTAACATGTGATGTGATGTTGCAAATCTAAAAAATTGCTGGATCCTATGCTCAATTTGCTGTGTTGTAATGGACATGTATCACTCCTGCCTTACCACAGCTGTTGGTGCCTCTTTTGGGTGATGCAGGCTATGTTGTAATGGACATGTGCTAGTTCCATGCCTTACTTGCTTGCTTCTTTTGGTGAGATGACTGATGACAACTTACTAGTAGTCATGAACATTGCTGGAATGCTTATACTGAACATTGCTGGAATGCTTGTACTGATCATTGCTGGAATGCTAGTTTAATACTCTGCTACCTATCTTGTACTGAACATTGGTTGCATGGTTGTCATCGACGACTAGTCGACACTAACTAGAAAAGGAATGCCTACTTAGATTAGTAGTCCTCGACGACTAGTCGACAACAACTAGTAATCTTAGAATACTAGTGTACAACAACTAGTAATCTAAGACTACTAGTCGTCGACGACTAGCCGACGACAACTAGTAATCTAGGTTACATAATGCTAGACGACTAGCCGACGACAACTACTAATCTAGGTTACATAATGCTTGACGACTAGTCGAGACCTACTTGTTATCTAAGATAAGACAACTAGTCGTCAATGACTAGTCGACACCTACTTGTTATCTAAGATAAGACAACTAGTCGTCAACGACTAGTCGATACCTACTTGTTATCTAAGATAAGATAACTAGTCGTCAACGACTAGTCGACACCTACTTGTTATCTAAGATAAGATAACTAGTCATCAACGACTAGTCGACAACAACTACTAACCCTAGATAACAAGTCGACAACAACTAGTTGACAACAACTACTCATAAAGAACAAGTCGACAACAACTAGTCGACAACAACTACTCATATAAGATAACACCATTGAAAATAACAATTAACCATTACACATTGCAAACATAATCAGATAGCAACATTTATGGTTTCAACCATTAACCATTACACATTGCAATCATTATCACATAGCAACATTACCAACTTAACATAGTTGAACATCAACTTGGAGATTCACATACTACATAAGTTAACAACTAGCTGGATCATACACAGCTCAACAGCAACATAGTTCAACAGCAACTACAAGATTCACCTTAACATAGTTCATGAGCAACATAGTTCAACTACTGATATACTACAGAAACTTAACTACTAGCTGGATCATACACAGCTCACTCCCCAAGGATCTCAGCTATCTTCTTCAGCTTCTGCTTGTTGTCTTCTCCAAACTTGAGCAGATCTGCAAGGTAGAACTCCAGCTTCCTCTTCTCCTCCTTCAAAGTGGAAACCTTTAGCTCTACCCTCTCCCTCATTGTCTTCTCGAGCTACAGTTCACCAGTAGTAACCTTGTGCACTTGCTCAAGAGTCAAAGTGTTGCTCAGTTGTTTCTGCAGATCATCTAATTTTCGGGCCAAGTCACTTTTCTCAAGCACAAGATGGTAATTCTTAGTAGCATAATCCACATTGCAAGCCATCCTTGTCTCCTTCTCCTCCTCATACATAGTCCACAGCTTCAGAAGAGCATGCTTCAGAGTAATTGGCCACTCCCCATCTATCCAGTGAACTGTGTCACATATTCCATCCTACACATTGCCATTGCCAAAATTAACTAATCAATGCTATGCAGTTTTCAGTGAGGAATAATGGCACAAATTAATTCAGCAATATTCAGCAATATGTAGTTTTCAAGAATAATGAGCAGCAGTAAGCAAATGTAGCACTAAATCAACTAAAATCTACCTTTGATCCACAACCCAAAAATTTCCTGCCAGTGTGTGCGCGGTCGAAAGCTACAAACTTGTGCAGAGGCAGCTCGTGCTTGCAGCGAAGCTCGCTCTCATGAACGCCAGTGAAATTGGGGTCATATGCAGTCTCGGGCACCTAAAATTACCCAGTGGAACTAAGCAAATCAACTCAAATCGACGAATCGTAGCACAAATTGAACAAAAACTCAGATCACTGGGCAAGAACCCTAACCCTAACCCTAACCCTAGAACTACACTTACCAGCGGGCGCTCCGGGCTAATGTCCTGCCCTTCATAGAACTCGGGCAGCATGCTCCCACTGTCGCTGCTCTCTCCGTCATTCCACGACGGCATGGCGACGGCGGGGACGCAGCGGCGCGCGGCGGCGGCGGGGATGCAGAGCAAGAGGAGAGCGAGAGGAGACCGAGACTGAGTCGAACGTACCGATCCGGTCGGGGCCGCACCAGGTTACTAACGCGAGCAGCTAACGGCCGACCAACGCCTGTTAGCCGACGTGGCGACTGACAGTGGGCCCTGGACACCCTGGACACCTGACAGTGGCCCCGGCGAGCTTAATCCGCAATCGAACGAGATTCAGCGTGATTTGTAAATCTTCGCCCGAATTGTGGTAGAAATTAGCAAAAAATTAAAAAACCGATACTGACTCAACACAACTGCCCCAAATGTGGTAGTTTTATGTAATTTACTCGGCCTGCCCACTACCGCCGCCGGCAACGCCTCCCGGAGTCGCCTCCTCCTCCATCTCGTCCGATGAACGCGGGAAAGAATGGAGTTACTCGAGGAGAAGAGATAGAGACGGTCCAGGGAACCGGTCGGGCGCGGCCAGGTTACTAACGCGTGCCCTAACGGACGGCCAACGCCAGTTAGCCGTCGTGGCACCTGACATGTGGGGCATGGACACCTGACAGTGGCCCCGCGGCGCTTAACTCGCTGACGAACGAGATTCAGTGTAATTTGTAACTCTTCGCCCTAATTGTGGTAGAAATTAGAAAAAAATTTAAAAAGTGGTACTGACTCGACACGACTGCCCCAAATGTAGTAATTTTATGTAATTTACTCCATCCTTGCTGGCAGGGGATTTGGACTCACCCGTCGGCCATGATACGATCGTGTATTCGTGTTGTGGGTCGACTAAGTTGGAAGCCACCGCCATGTTGATGCAGTTGCATGTGCCGATGCGGAGCGCTTCTTCCGTTGGGTACACGGACAGCTGATGCCGTCGCCGTCGCATGTCCACGAAGCCGTCGGCCGGCGGTGACTCCGAGATCCGACAGCCACCGTGCGTGGCCATCAGACATCAGCCATGGCATGATGATTGAGAAATAATTAAAGCGCGCGCCTACATTAGACAGACCAGCAGGTAAAATACATCTGTGCGTACGTAGCCTGCAGGCTGCAGCGAGCCACGTCCCACGCCTCTACAATATCGAACACGCTATATATATCGCTAGATCGCTACCACTATACGTACAGGTAAAAGAAACTCTGGCGTCGCGTCAAGCCATCACATCGACCGGCCCCCGTTCATCATACGGGCCGGCGGTGGCCGGAGCACATGGGTGACGGGCGGGGCGGGGACAGGACGGGACGCGCGCGAGGATGCGCAGCACCGAAATGGCAAGGCGAACATGGCTCGCAAAAGCCGAGCGTCCGATCGAGACATCCATGACATGAAGGATGGATCCTCGCACCGCTCCCTCGCTAGCTTTCTGTTTCCTTTCGCATCACATGGATAAAGCTGTATAATTGGGTCTGGCCCCGGCCCGTTCGCAGCTCGTACCACAAGGCACGAGCCCCTGCATGCATGCGACGCGTACGGCCTGCCGGCCGGCCCTGGCCGTGGTACGCGCGCGCGCGCGTGGTGGACGCGCCGTGCAGCGGCGTAGGCGAGCTATCGATGCGATGGCGTCGGCGTTTTGGCGTCGGCATGGCAGCGCATGTGGCCTGTCCCGGCCGGTGGAGGGCAGCGCGCGCGCGATGGATCGGCCGGTGTCGTGCTCCTCTTCTGGCTTTGGACTCTCCATCGAGGCTCTGCGCTGCAGTGGACCACCAATAATGGACAGCGACGACATGCACGGCACAGTACATGCTGCGCTCGATTGTGCGCGCGGCTGCGCACATGCGCGCCTCTGCCCTCTGCCACGACGACACTCCCATCCAGCCGGTCACTGCCACCAACTTTGTTTTCTTCTTTCAAGCCAGGGAGCCAGCAGCTCCTCAGTCCTAGTGGTTTCTTCCTGTGGAAAAAGGCTCGGCGCTAGCTACTCCATCGATAGCTTTGCTGGGTCGAGGAGCGGCAGCTCGGCCCTATCTCGGATGGCTCTCGCGAGCGATCGGGCTCGGTCCTATTGGCGGCCTGCCTGTCGTTTGCTAGGTCAGGTCTAGTTCCCCACTTTACTACAGGTAGTTGGAAAGAAGTTTTTGGCGTGGTTATATCTTCCCACTATTCACAGCATAATTTTTTTCAAGAATACGCCTAGGAGTACCATATTTTTTATAGAAGGCGGAATTTAAATTACAAGACGACTACTACTCGTTGTGAACAATGAGCGCAGTACGAACCCTACACCAGGGCTAGTCCGAAGACAGCCACCATCAAAATTACAACTACGACACAAAAGGGTCTATCCTAAGTTGAGCAACAAGCCACGTCTCACACCACGCCGATCACCTTCAAAGATCAACAACTCCAAGTGAGCTTTTTTTTTTGAATTTTCACCGGGGGGAAGAATCCCCACCTGAATTTGTATTCAGTTGCCTATAAGGCTTTGCAGCCTAATGCAAGATGGGTTCAAAGAAACCAGAGTTACAAGGGGGAACGGAAGAAGAGCATAAACAAAAAGACACACACCAACACACAAAAAGAGAGAGACCGCCGGCGTAATCGACAGTCCCGATCAACCGAGTCCAAACCGGGGCACCGTGCCAACGACGGAGTCTAACGGAAGTGTGTGAACAAGACCACACAACGCCACGACACCACCTGCATCGGGGGTGTGGTCGACAGGCCACGCACAGCGAGACGACGCCACGGCAACCATCAACGAAGCCTAACGGAAGCGCACCGCCAAGACCACCCAACGCCGCGACACCACCAGCATCGGGGGGGGGGGGGGGGGGTGGTCGAAGGCAACGCGCAGCGAGACGACGCCACGGCACCCGAGCGCCACCGGCGTAGACAAATGGCTTCACGGCACCAAGACACACAAGCACCTCCTCCAAGCTTCCACAGCAGATCAGAACAAGGGCATGGCAGCACCGCGAGGCCTAAGCCTCGCCGCCAAATGCACCTCCATTCGAGCAGCAGCATGAAGTTCCAATGTGACTCCCTCAAGAAGGAAGAACGACGCCAAAGGCGCCGTCGTCACTGAGCTTTCGCCCGGAACCACCACACTAGCGGAGAGAGCCTCTCCAACCACGCCCCCAGGAGGGTTTGCGACACCAAGCAGCGCCGCCATGGTCTGCTCAAACAGAGATAGAGCAACGGAATTCACCGGAGACAGGCCGGCAAAGCACCACATCGGAATGACCCAGCACCACCAAGCTCCACGCAAAGAGCACACCCGCCGTGCGCACGCGAAGGGGAAGCCCGAAGAACTTCACCTGACAGATCCTGGCCGGGATCCGGCCGCGTGCACCGCAGCCACCCCGCCAATGGCAGACCAGAACTAGCCCGGCCGAGCGCCACTGCCGGGAACCACCTCCCGCGCCTTGAGGTCCAGACGCGGAGGGCCACCACCGAGCAGGCCCGAGCGCCGCGGAGCAGCACCGCGAGCCGCCAGCCGGGGCCGCGGACGCCAGGAGCTGCCACCTCCCGCCGCCCAGGCACCTCGCCGACCTGCCACCGACGCCGCAGCCGCCGCCGGGGAGGGACACAAGGAGCCCGCCGGAGCCTGGGAGGGACATAAGTGAACTTTCCTTATCGACGCACCATCAAAGAAGAAGATAGCGGAACTCGGTCGGTCCCAAGAAAGATGATGTCTTGGACTCTCCGGCACAAATGAAAAAGACACAGTAAGCTGCCACACTATGACACTGTTTGCCCTCGAATGGATTACATTTCCAGCCCATCTTGTAAGCTACCCAGGTGAGCCGTTGAACCAGTAGTCCAGTACCAGCTAAACAACACTCGAGCTAATGAACTGCATGACAAGCAGACAGACAAACTCAAGTTGGGAAGTGGAAAAGCATCTTCACATGGTCGCACACCAGTCTCACGCTCAGCTCAAGCGACAAACGTTCAACGCAGAATGACACCATGGGTAGCAACAGGGGGGGCATCTCTCTCACGTCTACTGCCCGTTGATCAGTAAAGTACGACGGACGACAGCCGACAGGCCCTGCCCGCTCGGAAATTTCATCGTCGGCCGTGTCCCCGGCCAACCCGAGCCGTAGATCCCGAGATCAACGGTGCGGCCGCGAGGAAAACTTTTCACCGGGGGAAGATTCCTCCTCCGGCCGCGAGAGCGACGCTACGGTGGACATGCCATGAGAGAGCCACAGGGGAAGACTGCTAAAGCTGACCGCCGCACTGCATTGCACATACGCCGATGGCGACTGAATAGATAGCTCGTCAGAGAAAGCGGCCGGGCTTTAAAGGCAGGCAGGCACTCGCGCACGCACGCAGCGCACTAGTAGTATCGATCGAGACATACACGAGAGGGGCATTTCATTCATGCATGCTCCATCCATTGCTCTTTCTCCTGCATCCTGTCGTCGACATGCATAGTCCCGTGCACATGCATGCTGAATAGACTGGTTTTCCCAGGCAGGAGACGATCACGGAACGTCACGGAACCACGAAAGGGATCCGAGTGTCAAGCAGCGTGAGCTATGCAATCGCTGGCTCTCTTTTCAGTTTGCATGACCTGCTGTCGGCGCTCACTGATCGATTGGACAAGGTTTCCCTGTTTCGACTGATTTTCTTGCCGTTATCAGGCGGGGCAACGCGAGCTTGGATGTGTTTTGGGCCGCTGAATGGGGCGTCGAACAGGGTGTCAAGGTCGTCATGCCCAGACTAGCCGTCTCAGCTAGCCCGTCATTGTTCATATGGGGCTGGGCCATATCGCTCTCCATAGCTCTCCGATCCAACACTTCGTTTGCTATGTGGAAATGTCTAGTGTGCAGCTTCCCAGTTTGAATTATCAGACAGGAAGCAGCATCTGTTACTGTTTTGCCTAACTTTGAGTACTGTGGCCATGTGTGCTCGTTAAGGCTGCAGTTCGAACTGTTGGGGGGCACTAAGCTCTGCTCGTGAATGTTTGCCTTTTGTAAGACACGTTCATTTCTGATAATGGAATCAGAGGGCGATCCCCTCTCCTTAAAAAAAAGGCAACCAACTGCTCGCTTCAGAAAATTAGGGAGAGTGAATATTCTGAATTTACCTTTTGTCTTTTTTTTTGCAATTAAGGAGCATTGCTCCATATCTCATTAAATAGGATTAGGAACTGATAAACGGATAGAGATCCCCTGACGTAGCTCATACTGACGTTGTGCCGCTGACATGTGGACCCGACAGACATAGGTCCCACATGTCAGCCTCCTGCACGTCATCCTGCCAAACGTTAGAGGAGCCGTGTCCCTGATAAACACGGCCCGGTTCAGTGCGTCGGTTACAAATCCAGACACCCTTCAGGCTCAACAACCTAAGTCAGAGTAAACAACTCACCACAATATCGGCAACCAAACAAACAAAACTAAAATGCCACAACAAAAACTTAAAATAAACTCATGATGCAAACTAGTTTCTAAACCGTAAAGTCACACTAGTACATGATAGGATCTCACTGGCGATTAAACCCATTCTGTGACCTGGTTTGCGGCAGTTTCGGCATTCCAAAGAACCTCTCATGCCCGATAGTAGTATGAAAGGAGACTTGAAGTCTCCGGTCTCGTTATGAGCTAGTTCTCCAGCAAAAATCACACAAAAATGAGCAAAACTACGATCCAGACATCTAGGGCCATGCTACACTAGTAACAAACAACAATTTTATTCATAACGGAGAAACATGATTTTTACACATTAATTTTATAGTTATGTGATAGTAAGATATTCTACTCCCTCCGTCTATACACTAAATAGTGTCTACATACATAGATACATCCAAATTTAGACAAATCTAAGACATCCTTTTATGGATGGAGGGTGCATAAGATTTCCTATCACAATTTTTTTTGCATGTATTCTACTGGTTCACAATCAGTTTTCTCTGGAGTCCCAAGAGGCTCAACTAGTTGTTTCATGCTTTTCCAAACCACCCCTTCATCATAGTTGGTGTATGTATAAGTTGTGCCAGCATTGGCCCTGTTTATTTATAAATAACCATGAGTATAAACTATAGTTAAATCTCCATAAATTAGTATTAAGTTGAATGAGTAATAAGAATAAATATATGCCGATGCTAGCAACTATAGATATGTGGATGCCTGAGGCACGAAACCACAAGTTTTCAGTATTTGGTTGCTTTTGTTCAGTGTCATCAAAATACGCTTTTGTTTTCAGTAAAAACAATACAACAATACATGAATTTGTATGGTTGAAAACATAGCACATGAACATCTTAAATGGACATCTAGTACACTACATGAATTGCTATTGTTTCAAAACAAAACAAAAGACAACACATGAATTGCTAGTAACCAAATTATAACATGGTAATGACAAAGAACAAAATTCTAGTAAGTACACATCGTAACTATAGAACAACTAGTAGGTTTATACATTTATTATATAAAATCTAGCCACCTAGGCCAGTGATATTCATTCCACAACTGAAATGACTTAAATTCACCAAACGCCATGGCAGAATGGCACATAAAAGTACACACTTAACCTCCATTATAGCACGGCCGGCCCTGAGGGGGGCAGGGTGTGCTGCCACCCGGACCCCGAGGCCAAGGGCTCCCCCAAATCCTATAGCGACGACCGAGGAACTCACTTCACCGCCATTAGAGCACGTCTGTTTCTCTGTGTTGCCAAGCGATACAGGGAAGACAAAGAAACCGAAGTGTTATAAGGAAGTTGGGCCTTTTACCTTTTGTTATCCTCAGGCTGCTCATAGTGGGGAGTAACATAGAGTAGTGTCATGCGTATGTTACTACTCCATGTTACTACCTTCATAGTGGGTAGTAACTAATATGTGGTGTCATGCAAGATGTTATTTATTATGTTGTAGACTTATTTTGCCTTGGTTTGTGTGATGTTATGGTAACATAGCTAGTTACCACCACCATCTCTTTCTTCATTTAATTATATGTCATGTCATCATTCTTTCTTGAAATATGTGATGTTACTCCTTAAGTTACTCCCACTATGAGTAGTCTCAGCCTCGTTCTACTAATTAGTTTTGTCCACTTAGTTAGCAATCGTATCCATTAAGTATGGTGGGGCACATGGGATTTATAAAGGCAGATGTGTCTACTTATCCAGGAAATGCAATGCACTATGTTCAAACGTTTTTGAAAGATCCATAGAATACCACTCATTGACCCTCACGTGGACACGACAAGGAGCATGAAACAAAGTTGAGAAAAATTGACATGATATTGAAGAAATATTTAAAACAATATGTATAATTTTTTTTAAAGAATGTTGCTTTTGTATGCACTTTATGTATTTAATAGTTAAATGTTGAATAGATCCTAGATGTAAGAGGATAAAACCGTTGTTTTCATTTTTGCACTACCCAAAATAAGGTAATATACAACAACTCATCAATTCATGTACATCATAATGAATTTATTCATCTTTGGTAATGGCTTCTGTCGCAATGGTATCAAATAGTCATGTCATTTAAAATTTATGCATTTCACGGTGACAAAAATATATGATTGATTTAGTCGCAAAGACATTTCTTGATATAAGTTAATGTTTATAGATTATTTTTTACAAATGATCGGTTTGTATGAGCTTTCAATATTTATTGGTAACACTTAATATATACTACAACCATTGATTTTTTTAAATAATAGTATTAGGGGGCCTGAACCTAATTTTGCCCCGGGCATGGAAATCTTAGGACCGGCCCTGCTGGGAGTTGCAGATGTTGAGAACATAGAGCAATGAAGAGAAAACCACGAGTCGGAAACTCAGGATTGACGATTACTTCCTAGACCTCTCGAGACAACAAATACACTATATATTAGAGTTCGTCCTCTTTATCGAAAAAATTAGAGTTCTTCCTTAGAACTCCAATTATCCTCCCCAATAATATATTGATAGCGAGCTAATAGTGGTTAGGCCGGCCTGATGCTCCCCTGTCTCCGCTCTTAACCAACCGCTTGCGCTGGAAGAAGATACGTGCGGGCCACTCCTCGATGCTCTCTTTTGCATCTTGCCGCCATGGATGCACGTGGGAACATGATGCAAAAGCTAGTTAATTAACACATTAGCTTGTTAGCTGATTCGCCCCTAATACCGCTCGTACTAAACTATGCATTACGTTTCGCGAGGAGATGCATGATCACCAACCCGGCCGCCACATCCTTATCCTAGCCGTGAGAATCTAGGTATTATATATGAAAAGCTTGTGCATTTTCAATTGTTTTGCATATTGACGTTGAAAAGCTTGAACACGCATGTAGTATAGACGGGCATCACTGGAGCATAATGATAAGTCTCTTTGTAATGGTTTCTTCTAGGGAAGCACGGGTCCATCTCTCGTGTAAGAGCATCGCTTTGAAACCAACATGCATTGAACCTTGTAATCTCTCGACATACGTCCTTAGAGGTCGTTTGGCTCCCATCTGGCCATTTGGGCATGAAATCACCGAATTCATTTAGCATTCCAAAAAATCAACTAGTTTGGCTGCCATAGAATTACACACGAAATTCATTTGAGAATTCCATAGAAACCATCACATGTCTAACCTCAAGTTCGCTTCGTACGTACCCCCATCATTCCCATAGATTTCATTAATCCATGTGGCAGCCAAACGTTTCTAAGCATGGAATTCAATTTTGGAAAAATGAAACGACGCTATCAATGTTTTTCGTTTCATTTACGTCCCAACAAATAAAATGAAATGAGAGGTTCCAAAAGTCCAAATGATCTCTTATAGATCTTGTTTGATTTTGATGTGCTGTGCTGCTGCAGTGAGAGGGGTCTTTGTACTTTCGGTGCAATCAGGGACCGGTTTAATTAGCCGCAGCTGATGATCAGCTAGCTAGAAATGGACTAGTACATGCATTGTGAGCTGGAGGAGTCGATATTTATCGTGATTAAGGCCGGTGATTAGGAGAATAAGCTTTCCTAACGTGCAAAAAAAATATAGATCGTGGTCGATCGGTGCAAAGCTAGGAAGAGAGAAAGTCGTACGTAGACGTGTGTGGAGAGAATAATCCAGGGTGTTGTAGTGACAAAAGGGCATGGAAGCTACGCGAGAGATTGACACTACGCACGCATTCATTCGCCCGCCGAGAAGGTATATAGCTAGCATACGTAGCTGCTCATATAATAGCGACGGGTAGTAGGCATGTTTTGAGCTAGCTGGTGCTCATCAGTTTATTGGACTGCATCATGTGGGCGCATGTGCTCGTCGCAATGACAGAACAAAATAAGGCTAACCTATAGCCACGGCCATGCATGCACTGATGCACGCCTGCTCTATCTACTCGCTGATCTACCTCCCTCGAGCGAGAGACCATATCTGCCGACCACACAACGCATCGCATATGCAAGCTCAGCTTTCCGCGAGGCCAGCCCGGCGCGCCGCAAACCGGCAATAGAGAACCTGCCGTGCTCGATGACGTCGCGGGCCGTGTCTCGCCAACCGCCGGAACGGCGCCATTAGAATAGGCCGAGCTCCCGTCTTTCTGTAGGTGGTTCGTGGTGACGGCTCGGACATTCGCATATGGAGAGGCCGGCACTACGTGCGTGCCTTTGCCCCGGCCGGCGCATGAATGTATGATTGCGGCGCGTATCGGCATAGCCATGTTCTCCTCGATATATCCTTTCAATCGTCGTGCGGAAAACAACAAAGATTGCGGCTATATATGCGTGCGCACTTATTGCCCTGCAGTCCTGCACAATTGGGGACTAGTCTTCTTCGGCCTCATCGATCGGCCTCTAGCTTTGCCCTCCTTCCGGACGGCCGAGGACGACGGAGGGAGCTGGTCGAGGAGAGGTGGATCGATGAAAGGGAACAGGAGCAAGAAGGCCACCCGGGAGGCGAGCGAGGAGGACCTTCTAGAAGAGTCTAGGGTGCTGGTGAAGCAGGTGAGGGAGCTGAGGAGGCTGGTGCCCTCCCGCGAGCCGTGCGGGCTCGGCGAGCTGTTCCAGGACGCCGCCACCCACATCGAGGACCTGCAGGTGCAGGTCAGGGTCATGAGGATGCTGCTCGACAAGCTCTCCGAAGACGACGACTGAATGCATGATCGATTCGTGCTTGCGCGTGTGCCAACTGCAATTTGTCAACTCTCTCTGTCGATGCGTGAAACGATTGACAGGGACATACACACAATTCATAATCCAATTCATTTGTTGAATTACCATTGTTTTCTACATTCGCGCGAGTGCGCGATACTTTTCCTTGTGCTATTTGGTTCCGTTTATTTTATTTCTATGCATTCATCAACATGTGTATCTGCGTTACGACATGCAGAGTCGTTAGAATACATACATTTGCAGTTCTATTTTTCACTGTTTCTGTAGCCGCAGCAAATGAGGCTGCAAAAATGAACACATATGTGCAGTTTCGCCCTTATTGGCGCGACCCGGTGAAACCTGAAGGCCTTCGGCCAGGCCAGGCCTTTACGGCTCATATTAGCAAGACACAGCCCACAGAGCTGATGAAACATGGCTGTCGGCCCATAAGTGCAGTTCATGTAACGTGGCCCATGACTCTCCCATCATAGGTCGGTTAGTCCAACAGCCCAAGCCCACCAATAGTATACCCGGCAGAGCGGCGCCGCCTGCTGGTCCTGGTCCTCCCCATTCCCTTTCGTCTTGCTTCTCCTCCCCTCTTCTCCGGCTCCGCGCACCACTCTGCCCCTCCCGGTCGACTGTAGGGTTTAGCGGCCGTATCGCTCCACCCGCCGCCGTCTCTCGGCACCACCCGAGCCGCCGATGGAAGTCGACTCCGACCCTTCCGCCGAGAGCAAGCCCACCCAGATGGACCTCGAGGACCAGGTCCAGGTACGCCCCAGCCGCCGCCCCCTCGGGGAATTTATTTCCCCCTTTTTGGGGTTTTTTGTTTGTGACTGTTTCGTGGCCTTCGTGTATGGCGTGCGTAGGCGGACGGGAAGGGGAAGGGGATGGCCGATGCTGCGGGGGAAGGGAAGGGGAAGGGCGAGGAGCTCGCGGACTCCATCGGGAACCTCTCCATCGGCTCGGGCCGCACCAACTTCAAGAAGAAGCCGGTGATCATCCTCGTCATCGGCATGGCCGGTGCGTCGATTTCCGTTGCCACTATGCAATTGCCGTTTTAGTAGTATGCCCTGCAGACCGGATAATATTTATTGAGAAAATTGGGGATCGGGAGCTTTACTGTTTTGGTCTACATTGTAGGGACGGGGAAGACCACCTTCATGCACCGTCTGGTGTGCCATATGCAGGCGAAATCAGACATGAGGGGTTATGTGCTCAACCTTGACCCTGCAGTGATGACGCTGCCATTCGGGGCCAACATTGACATCCGTGACACCGTGCGGTACAAGGAGGTGATGAAGGAGTATGGACTTGGTCCCAACGGCGGCATCCTTACCTCGCTCAACCTCTTCTCAACCAAGTTTGACGAGGTACTCGGCATATTTATATCTCTGTGTGTTCTGTGATGTACTTTAACACACTTTGTTAGGATATAGAATGTGATGTTGTACAAGTTCACAACCACGGTTTAGCTGAATTGATTTATATCAATTTTTGTCATTTAGTGTGAACTGTTCTGAGAAATTTTTCTGAATTCTTAGCTTGGTGTGGAGTTCTTAGAAATTTATTTGACTGCGCGCAGAATAATGCCAACTTTCTTTTGCGAAGTTTGTATGCTACATTTGATGGTGTCTTTGACATATCTTTTACTACACCATTCTGCCATTCGGCTATTCATCTTGAATATTCCTCCTTGTAGGTTATATCTGTTATTGAAAGGCGAGCGGACCAGCTGGATTATGTGCTGGTGGACACCCCAGGGCAGATTGAAATCTTCACTTGGTCAGCTTCAGGAGCTATTATAACTGAAGCTTTCGCATCAACATTTCCAACGGTTGTTGCATATGTTGTTGACACTCCCAGGTCGACGAACCCTGTAACTTTTATGAGCAACATGATGTATGCGTGCAGTATCCTCTACAAGACCCGTCTGCCTCTGGTTCTGACATTTAACAAGGTTGATGTGGCCAAGCATGAGTTTGCTGTTGAGGTTTGTACACCCTTGTGACGATTGCAGTTTCACTATTCTCAGTTATGTACATTGGTGATGCATTTAGCTATCATGTATTCACATTGTGTTGTATGCGGTGCACTGCTTCTGTTTTGGGTCTACTTTTGTCAGTATAGCATGTTTGAATTTGGTGTTGCATTTAGCTATTATCATGTATTCTATTCATATTATGTTGCATGCAGTGCACTGGTTCTTTTTTGGGTATTACTTTTGTCAGTATATCATGTTTGAATTGTCATGCTGCGGCATATGACTTACCTTTATTGGACATTCGCATTATGAGAAGTGAAATATACTTATGCAAAATGGGTGTTCGTCCATGACACACCCTTGTGACGATTGCAGTTTCACTATTCTCAGTTATGTACATTGGTGTTGCATTTAGCAGTTATCATGTATTCACATTGTGTTGTATGTAGTGCACTTGTTCTGTTGGGGTATACTTTTGCCAGTATAGCATGTTCGGATTGTCATGCTGTCGCGTACGACTTAGGTTTATTGGACATTTGCATTATGAAAAGTGAAATATACTTATGCAAAAAGGTGTTCGTGTCCATGATGTTTACTCAATTTTGCTGTTGGTTTGCATTTTTTCTTCAAATTTTGGTAACTTGGCGTTCATTTATTATCTGGAACAGTGGATGCAAGACTTTGAAGCATTTCAGACAGCTTTGGATTCTGACTCATCGTACACCTCTTCATTTACCCGGAGTCTCTCTCTTGTGTTGGATGAATTCTACAAAAACCTACGTTCTGTCGGAGTATCTGCGGTATCTGGCACTGGGATGGATGCATTTTTTGAAGCTGTAGAAGCAAGTGCCAACGAATACATGGAGACTTACAGGTTTGTCCATTATGATACAGGTCCATAATTGCTCAATGAACTCTCTAGACTAAACATATTGTTAATTAGTCTCATCTAACAATCTTATCAGGGCTGATCTTGACAAGAGAATTGCTGAAAAGGAGAGACTAGAGGCTGAGCGCAGGAATGAGAACATGGAAAGATTGAGGAGAGATATGGAGAAATCCAAAGGACAAACTGTGGTGCTCAGCACTGGTTTGAAGGACAAAATTCCCTCTTCAGAGATGATGGGTGATCCGGATGAGGAGGAAGAAGAGGAGGCGTTGGAGGATTTCAGGATTTCTGAGGATGAGGATGATGAAGATGAAGGAGAAGATGATGAAGTGACTCATCTTGGCTTTTAAGGTAATATAGCACTACTATGTTTATAAGCAAAATAGTCTGCTACCCAGGGGAATTGCTGTGCACCTCAATGCAACCATTCATCAGCCCTATAGATAATTTCCCAACGTAGATGTAAACTAACGCCGTTAGCCATATTATTCTCGCTCCCGACGTGAGATCAAACCCACCCGGCGACCCCCACCTACGCTGTGCACTGGATCCGGTGGAAGAAAAGAAAACCCCTGCCCCCAGCCGGACTGCGCCGCGCCACTGCACCAGCTTCACGCGCGCCTGCAGGAAACGGGGCAGACGGGGCTCACTGCGGCGCGTGGTGGGGATTGGGGCACCATGTCACCAGCCTGAGACCACCACTTCCCCATTCTGCTCGAGGTCGCACGTCCCCGTCGCCGCTCCAGGTCACACGTGTGGGAACCGATGGCCGCGAGCGTGGATGGTGGTTGCGCAGGTCACAGGCTGCGGTGGACTAGTTTAGGTGAAAAGAGGACGCGGTCGTCCCGGTTGTCGGGGCTCCAGCAGGAGGCCAAGGCACGGCGACGCCGGCCGTGAATTTTTTCTGATCTGGATTTGATTCACCTCTTTTTTTCGATCTGGATCTTGCTTCACTATTTGAGGGCATCCGGATGCTGATTTTTTTTGTACATGGTGTGTTCCCCATCCAGATTCTATTCGAAGTTTGCACGTCAACGTCGCGTCCCCGACAGCCTCATTATTTTCAGATCTGGATGGTCTGGATACATGTTCGTCCAAGATTAGTTTAAAGAAAACATGGGGAAGATGCTCTGTGATTGAATCTGAGTTTCTAGGTTCCTTGTAAAACACCAAAAGAAAAAAATTCAGTTTGTGGTTGTAATGATACAAAATCATATTCGTGATCTATATCCAGATGATGTATACATTTGTCATCTTGGATGCAAATGAGATTTCAGCTTGTACTTTGATGCTTAAGATCCATCTCCCCTCCGTATCATTGAAGAGTATTAATATCTACTTTAGTAAACTAAAGAACTTGCAACAAAAAAATGGAATGAGTATTGGATTTGATATATGCGTCGACCAAAACTTTATGAGCCCAGGCCTCCCATCGAAATTTGTTTGGTCATGATACTAAAATTGTGATAAAAAAGAGAGGATTACTATAATAGCGAAAATTAGAGGACTGAAATTTGGGATCTCAACGAGGGTTGTATTGCGTTGCTGTTATAATACCTGACTTGTGATGCTTTTGTTGTTAAGATCACCAAATGAGATGTTAGTTTTTTCCTCAAAGGTCAATGAACACTATCCGAGATTGTTTTATTCCATCCTGATGTCATTGAACTTTGTTGACAGGTGGTTGAACTGGATAGGACGTTCACCTTTGGGAGTGTTCTGGATTAGGTCCCTATTCTGGATGACCCGATCGGGAGTGGTGTTTGTTTCCAGGTTATTTCAGTGGAAATGAAAAGTTGTTGATATCACTAGGGACTGCCAGTAGTCTGTAAATCGACTTGCACTTCGAACTAGAATCCCATCGAACTGAATTGTTCTCGCTGGCTGATTCGCATGAATTGTTCTCTCTGGCTGACTTGTTCGACGATCTTTTAAAAGGCTAGAATTAACACATTTTTGCTCCCCAGACTACCATGTAATTTGGTTTTGGCTGGCAGATCTCTAACTTGCCGAGCGGGTGTGTTAGTTGGCTTCCAAGAATTTATCAATGCCCATCCTTTTGTATTGACATCATGATGTCATCACATTTGCCAACAAATCTATTGCTTCCCTTGATGTTTTGTTAAGAAACTTGCTTCCAAAGTTGCCAAAAAATCCGCTCAACAAATTGGGTTACGCGTGAAGCAAATCAGGCCATAGATTACATGGAAGAATGGGAGTAAATAGTGATATTGTGTTAGAATAACATTAGGTAAAAACGTATGCAGCCGGCCAATCAATTAGCTGGGTCGTTCAATCGACGATGACAGATCGCTCGATGCATGGTGCAGTCATTGAAGATATCAAGTCTTTCCCATGCAGTTTACCTAAACGGAAGCCCCCGTGCTTGTCACCAGTTAGAACTCAGAACAAAGGATGCTGCTGAGCGTCCTCAGCAGGATAAGTTCGCTCGATCCTCCGCCTTCTATGTTGTTGGATTTAATCGTTTGGTGCCGTTTGATTAAACTCACTTGCTCAAACATGTCTTTTGGAAGAAATAATATCTACCGCTGCGCGTCCCATGTCCCAATCTCTCTCCCTCCCTTGCATGCCCCATTGCTCCTCGTTGATGTCGCTCCTCCATGAACCACACCCACCGCCGTTAGGGGAGACACTTGTTGCAGCAACGTCGTTAGGGTTTGAAGCATCATCGACCTCCGTTACCAGCTCCGACGATCGCCAATTACAACAACACGGAACTTCGTTCAAGGCTTTGACGACCACAACCGGCAGCACCACGAATGTCGCTCACATCACTGTTGTTTGCTCCTTGTGGCAACGCTACCCGCCGCTGGGAGCACCTCCGCTTACTTCTTGTAGCATCGACAACCACCATTGGTAGTCCCTGAGGCCGCTATAGGTACCACCGGTGTCCTGCTTTCGCAACATCAGCTAGAAGCACCGCTGCCCCCCCCCCCTTGTAGCATCGACGTCTTGGCCTTGAAGCAGCATTGTCTCTCCGTCACAGCAAAACCGCCTCACCCTTGTAGCTTTGGTGGCCACCCTCGCAGGAGTGCCGATGTCATGGTCCGTGTTGGCCATCACCCAATAGATGGTCCACTTGCACACCGTGCCGCACGATACTAGCGGTTAAGCCTCCTCGGCGTAGAGTATGCAAAATCCATGGCCACACAAGCACACCACATCGAGCTGCTCGCTGCACTACTTCCCATCCAGGTACTCCACATGAGAGAGGGAGGAAGGAAGGAAGGTAGAGGTGGTGCAAGCTCACCCAGTCAATCGAAAGCAACAAGGAAGATAATATTTTGGGGGAGGAGGGAACAAGTAGAGGAAGGAGCATCACATGGTTGGGACATGTAGATGGTCGGTACCTTTCATGTGGTCACGCGAGAGGTGGCTAGAGCGTGGCATCTCAGAGGATCATGAGGCGTGATCCTCGGGGGGGGGGGGGGGGGGGGGGGGGCTCGACGCAAGATGAGGTACCATGGGGGATCTGAAATCACTACGTCTGGCTCTGACATGCCAGATTTTTCACCAGCGAGGTCGACACTCCTATACGAAGGTTAGTAATTTGCGGATTTTCAATGTTCTATAGTATTTTAAAGATTTAATTCCCTTTTCATGGGGTGCTACGGCTTCATGCATATTTTGATTTTTTTCTTGGTGATTTGTTGCGACAGATCGAGATTTGCTATGACCAGCGCGAATTGCTGAGATAGATGGTGATTTTCTACAACCAATGGAGATTTGTTTGCATACTCATGTTTTTGCTGCAATTGTGTTTTCAAGTTGCTACGATGATGCTTTATGTTGTTACGCATCGTAAAATGAAATGTCGCTATGATGTTGCGATAGTGAAAAACTTTACTACGAGAGTGGGATATGTTGTGACGGACAGACGAGATCTCGAGTTGCTCTCATCACCCGGCTCGCGGTGAGAACTTCCTATAACATTATGCTTCAAAAACTCAAACTCTATTCATGTGAAAGCCTGACATTTCAAAAAAAAAAGGTGAGAACCTGAAGAAACGCAGTCGAATGTTATGACCAGTTTCCAACAACAAATGTCCCCAGAAGATTTCTGTTAGGCCCAAGCAACACTACGCTTACACAAAGGCAGCCCATTCAAGAACGATCAAGTGGCCCAGGCCACCATCTCCAGTTCTCCCATCCATTGCAGCTTCCTCACACTCACACGCGCACGGTCGCACCCTTCACCTCACCAGAGAGAGACGGCGGCGGGATGTTCCTCCGGCGGATCCTAAGCGGCGGGGGCGGTCTGGCGGTCCTTCGCTCTGCGGGGGCGGTGAAGCAAACGACGGGGATCGTGGGGCTCGAGGTGGAACCCAAGGCGCGGGAGGTGCTCATCGGGCTGTACACGCGCGCCCTCAACGAGATCAAGGCCGTCCCCGAGGACGAGGGCTACCGGAAGGCCGTCGAGTCCTTCACCCGCCACCGCCTCCAGATCTGCCAAGAGGAGGAGGACTGGAAGCGCATCGAGGACCGTATCGGCTGCGGCCAGGTCGAGGAGCTAATCGAGGAAGCCCAGGACGAGCTCAAGCTCATCGGCAAGATGATCGGTTCGTTCCACCTCTCTGCCACCCCCTCCCCCTCTCGCTCCCATTGCCTCTACGATCACACCCTGTTTGCTTCGATTAGTTTGGTTTTTGTGTTATCGTTGTTTGATCTGTGGGGAATAATTAGGGTAGTCGATTTGCGGAACTCCTGGCTACAGCTCTGTTTCATTCAACTTGTGCATTTTGCCTGATAGGAGATTTACCGATTCGTACTGTCGTACACCAGAACATTTTTAGCAATTAGCACTTATCAGTGTCTAGTAATTTTGAGATGGGCTATAGCTTTTAGCTGATTGCGCTGGTAAGACACATGACAACCGTACTAATAGGTTATTTGGCCGTTTGGTGACAATGATATCTTCTCGCTTGAATGCGGGGAAATGTTTATGTGAGACGCCTGCTGCCTGTTCCTTGTGAGAAGTGTCCTTACAGGTGTTTAAGTAGTGCAAATGGTTAGGGTTGCGTATAGTAATGTTTGATGTTCCAAGTAATAGTGGATTGACGACCTCTATCAACAGATAAAGGTCTGTGTGATTTTTTTTTAAGAACAGCTCTGTGTGAAATTGATTGATGTCCATGCCAAGCATTGGTATGTACAAGCCTGAGTGTTGATAGATGCATCCTTACTTTCATACTTCTGGTCTCATGGTGGACTGGTAAAATTGATTTATCGCGGGTCCAATTCAGGAGCTCAACTGGTGGCACATCAGGAAATGCTCAGTTCTGTTACCAGTGTCCTCCCATTAGGAACACTCCATTGAAATAATGTATATTTTTTTGTTGAATTTAGGTTAAGTGCATCTCTACCCATTTTAAACCGAGAAGTATGGGAAACAAACTATGACTACCGTATAGTGTGTACACCTGGTTCTGTTTAGCTCATACTACGTACTAAAATTGAAATGAGTTCTAAATCTGGCTATGTTGTCGGGCTGATGTTGAACTTTTTGCGGCCTGCTATTTGCATTTTAGCTACACTTGTTTCCAAGTGATGGCAACAAAGAGGGAGGAATCTGATGATGGTACCAGCAAAAATAAGGCACATTATGATCCAGTAGCATTTCAACTTGAAATGAGTTATTGTATGCCCTAACTGGTGAATGGTTGTTCTGCCTTAATTCCATTAGACAAACTTCATGGGCTCTTTAGCAAGAGAGATAGGATGACTACATATATTAAGTTCTTTATGGCAGCAGATTTTCTTAGGTCTGAGCTACCTTCTCTGAAATTGGGAATTCCTGCCTTATGGCAGTGAGAGAGATAGGCTGACTACATGGGCGCTTTTGCTTGTTTCATACTAATTCGTTTTGTAGAGGGTAGTGATCAGTTCACACTGAGCAAACTATATGACAGGTAGATCTCAATGAGTTCTAGCATGTATGCATAAAACTGAGTGTCTAATGATATTCCATGTTAGGCTTTACGATGTTTTAAGCAAACATAGTACTTGCGAATCTTTAATCTGTCAGACTGTCACCATATATGCTTCAAAATTAACACCATAAAAGAAGAGTTTCATTTTGGTGTCATAAATGAAAAGCAACCTCTTGGTTGGTTATAAGACAATTTGTTGAATGCAAGAACTGAAGCATTTGCTCTGATCACTGATATACGAAGTTACAAGATACTGTGGATGCACTTCCTTGAATCCTTGATGCTTTTGTTGAATGCTGTTTTAGTACCGTCAGATGCTTTAAGCTACTATTATATACGGTATGTGAATCTCCAATTGATACAAAACTTACAGTATGTTGCAATGCATGGCAGAGTGGGATCCCTGGGGCGTTCCTGATGACTACGAATGTGAGGTGATTGAAGATGACACACCTATTCCCAAGCATGTTCCGCAACACAAGCCGGTTGCACTTCCGGAGGAGTTCTTCAAGGCACTAGATGCTATGAAATCAGATCCAGCACTGAAAGAGGGTGATTCTCCTCTACAAGTGAAGGCATAAAACTTGAACTCTTATCGATGCATGCACCTTTTGCAGTGTGTAGCGAGACTAGTTGCATGTGTCCTTTGTCTGCAGTGTGCTTGTTGTAGCATGCAGAATAAATTTGTTTCTATGAATGTGTATGCGTTCTTAACGCAGCACTTCAACAGTAAAAGCTGTAGTGACCTAAAACTGTAAACACTGTTTATTATTTTTCTATGAATTGATGTTGATGAAAGATCAAAAGCTCAAATGCTAGTTGGTATTGGATCATCATATTCTATATATAACCCATTTTTCTGTGAATGTGAGTACTCCTTAGTGTATTACAGTAGCATATAACCTGTATTAGGAATTACTACAACATTTTCAAAACATCATTTTTCTAGATATTTAGCCATTGTTTTGCTTTTCTAGATACTAGCAAGGAGGCCCTCACGAATGTGACGGCGATAGTTGTAGTTGGTTGAAAGTGTTCAATAAATAGAAATATGGTTTCATTAATATTTATGATTATATGACAGTAAAAAAAATTATTGTACAACTATCGCAGACGTTTTTGTACACATAAATATCATGTATGTGAGTAACTTCATTAGTAATCTCAAAGTTGTAAGCAAATGATTGATTAGTATGTGATATTAGTTATCTTTGATAAAAAAAATCATTGGATAAAAATAAAACGGTCTATACACCTGAATAGGTAGATCACATTAAATAGTGAGAATGTTTTTTCTCTCATATACGCACATGGTGAAACTTTGGCCATTAGTTTTATATGAATATTAAATTATTCTTCTAGGAATATTCGTTCACATGTTTATACAATAATAGTCAAAGCAAGAAAGATACGACTCTAAGTCACAAGTATTTTCTATGTTATGCAAAATGACTCTTATCCAGTTGTTAATTTTTGTGTGGAATCGGAATGATTTATATGCTCTTATGTTGATTTTTACATGAGAAAAAGGAAAATATTCTAAATATATCTGAACCAAGTAATATCCGTGAAAACAGTTCATAAGATTAAGTATTTTTTATGTCCTCTAATAAAAAATAATATTTACATACTGTGTGGATACTAAATAGTCCCTCCGTTCTTTGATATAAGCCATATAATTTTTTGCATGAAAATTAAAAATGGTCTAGGTGTGTGCAGTTTTTGCACTTGTATACTCCTAAATTATAGGGATTGTATGCGGGCAATTCAAAAGAAAAGCATTGCATGCAGGGAGTTAGCTACTCCGATCGTTGATTCCAAAGCGAGTCGACAAGGGGTGAATTTTCTTAAAATCGTAATATGCTCTATATTTTGAGAAAATTTCCATGTGCGTATCATTAAGCCAAAATTTTGTGTAGTGTGAGGGATATTTCTGTCGATAGTGTGTTGGTTATAGTTGTATTTTCATCAATTTGAAGGTTTGACGATTTGTGTCTTATGTCACTAGAGTTGCATTCTGAACCTCGTTAACTCAGTCATGTGTGAAGGTTTTTTGTGAGGGATGTTTCCATCAATAGTGCAATAAATATCCTCACTTCATTAATCTTCTAAATTCATGACTCCAAATTTCCACAAAGTCTTGTGAGTTTCGATCTAATAGCACTTGAATAAATGATTATGTGTACTCAATCATAGAAATAGTGTCGACTAATATCGTGACTTTATAATTTTAAAATTCTACGACTCCGAACTTTCGCATGAGTTTTTTGAATATGTAGGTTTTATAGTAGTCGAATAAATTTGTCATTTATGTGTACTCGGTCAGAGAAAAATGTAATCTATATGTTTACAATTGCCCCTCGCTCTAGGTTTAGTCAAAAAATAAATATTTACAAAATTTGACAAACTATATAGGAAAAATAATCAACATAAAAAATTGTTACCATTATAATCATCATAATATATATTTTTAAATTATATGAAATTTGTATTATATATGTTGATATTTATTGCTAAATATTTTCTAAATTCAAATTTGACTAACCTCTAAATATAGGGTAAATAAAATAAAGAAAGTATGGATGAACACTTAGTTTTTTAAAACTACTCATATCATTGAGTCTTCCTACCATGGCCATCACGTTTTAGCCTAGCCTTTTTTTCCAGACATGTCACGCTCCTTGCTAGGTAGTGTCTCGTCCAGATGTTTTTTTTTTTGGGAACGGACGCATCTCTTCCGATCTGGGTAGTGTCAGGATGGAACTGGGCCGGGTCGGCCCGCTGGGTCATTGACCCGACCCATTTTTTTGAGGCCATTGGGGCGGGCAAATCCTATACGCCGCTTAAGCGGCGCTAGCAGCAGGCGCCGCATAGGGGTTTCTACGTGTGGGGCTATTCAGTTTGCGGTCACCAAGTTGTTTGGCACAGGCTCACAGGTGCCTTTCTTCGCTGCAATCACATCGCGGTACCACACGTTGATAGTGTCAATTACTGAGAGGGTCATTTCTGGGTCAAATTCGAATAACCCAAATAATACCAGTTGAAATCGTTTGAACACAAATATCTCCGTTACGGTGACGACTCGGCGCTCCACTTGGCAGGATACCCCGTTATTGCTTTGCCACCGTGGCTGCCAAGTGGCGTACCTCATCCACGTAATCTTTCTCTTCTCCCCCCATTGTTCTTCAAGCTCCAGCTCTCGCTCGCCTACCGAGATCTTAGAGTACCACAGCGCTGCTGGCGCCGCGCAGGGGACATGGCCTCGAGGTTGAAAGCGGGTTCTCCTCGCTGCGGATCTAGCAAGATCGGGATCGGGAACTGGGAAGATCTGGAGGAGGCTATTCTCGTGCTGGGGAAGTTAGGGCGGAAGCCAGTGATCATGCGGAGGTTGTTTTCGTACTGGAAAAATGGAGGTTGTTCTCAGCCTTCCATCAATTCCAGCAGCTCTAAGAGAAATGGAGAAGTAACAGGTATGCAAAATCTGAATTCTCTCTGAATTTGAATATATACGATGAATACTCTCTGAATATGCACATATAACGCTGGATTCTATTATGTTGCTCTTGCTCTTAGGTGAATTGCAGATTATCATGTTCTAGGACAACATCATCCTCTTGCTCTACTATGTCCTGAACTTAGTTATGATCATCAACCTTTCTGTCAACTGTAGCATTACAAATGTGATTATCTGCGGCATCTTTTTGCCAAGTATCCTCATCTGCTTCTCCTTCTTGACAAGTAGACTGTTCTGCTTCCGGTTGTGTTTCTTGTCTTGTTCTATGACTTATATGAATATCTACTGGTGGTTGTGGTTCTTGAGTAGTTCCATGATTTCTGTGAAATATTACTGGACACCAATTCCTTAAACATTTCTCTCATTTCTCTGATGTGATCCAGTAGATATTATGTTGCCAAGTAGATGGTCAGTCTGACTGCTGGCTCATGTGCCCTTCCATGCTTGAGCAAATCACCTCTCAAACATTGCACAAAAATCGTGTGATCAGCATATAGGTTCAGTACTGTCAACTTTCAGTCGATGTCAACTATGTGTGTATCATTAACTAATTTACTATTTTCTGATGCTGGAGCCAGAAGATCATGTCAATTTAGCAAATCCACCAACTGAACATCAATGCTTTGCACGAAAACTAGCACATAAAAATTAACAAAAATGGTGCATTTTCTGAATCTTGCAAAGAACAGAGGGAACATGACAGCTTCCAGAGAAGGCTAGAGGGGGAATTGGAAGTACCTAGCTTTTAAGTAACAGCAAAATACAGATAATCATAACACGACAAAATATGTCAATATAGCAAATCCAAACAACAGAAGATTATTCCATTGCTTGGTCATACAGATAAACATAACACAATAAAATATGTCTGTTACAAGCAGATAATCAATCACAGAGTCATTACACATCATCATACTAGTGTTCGTTAACTAAAGTTTAAAAGTAGAACACTTCAAGGTAACTAGTCTTCTGGCTATTCCCAACGATGAGTTGGGGGAGCCCCATGCATTGTTGGGAAGATCCATATTGATGCCTCCCACTCATTGTAATAAGTGGGTCCGTATATCAGTTCTGATCCTATTGTCGGAGCTCCTCCATTCATGTGTATATGGCTCCATTCTGGCATTGGCCTCTGGGTGTAGGGACGGGCTCGATGGTATGCAACAAACACACAGTCTTCTTGTAACAAGGACATGCCTTGTCCAGTAGATGGACCAGCTTTTCCAACATCATAACAGGGTTCTCGGTGGAAGATTGGGTTGTTGATTCCAAGAAATACTGAAAGCCCGTGGAGATGCTCCTGCCTGATCCACACTGGACCATCAACAGGATCTTCGGCTTTTGGGCGAAGATTAAAGGGATACCTTGCGAAAACGTGGCACCGTAGACTAGGATAAGTGCTCAACCGTATCCCATCTTCAAACTATACAGGAGCATTGCTGTTTCTATCACCATCTATCTGAATCCAAAGTAGATCGAAATTGCCATAATGGTAGGTATTGGATGCCAAGAACCAGGTAGTTTGTGAATTAGGCACTAGAACTTCTTCAACGTCTTCATCCGGATCAGCAGGAAATGCATCTCCTTCAGCCGCATCGCCAGCAACTGCAGCGCCTTCAGCCGCATCCCCTGCAACTGGATCCTCGATGTTCGGGGCAAGTATTAGACGTGGGCCTTCATCTGTGCCTGCGTACGAAAGAAGATAAGCCACAATACAACAATGCAGTAAGCAGGTAGAACTACCTGTAAATTCAGATAGAAAGAGGGCATAACTCACCCCAAGTATGTGGTTCCCAAACCAGAACATCTCCTCGTGGTTCTGTAACCGCGTACACGCGGAACAAATCTGTCCGATCACCGAATAGATGAATTGCACAGGCGTCGACATACCTGCGAGGTGCAAGGTGGTAATTTTTGAGGATGACCTAGCCGTTGTCTTGTTGACTGTCTACATAGGCGATCAGTTTGTCAAAGATCACGATTGCTTCATAATGCCACTGATCACTGCACTTTTCCTTGTAAGGGGTCTTTGTAATCTTTATCTTCAGAAGCTGTAACTCACATTGCTTGTACGAAAACATGCATGTTCGAAACCTGGGGAAAACTCCAATATGAGCTAGTAATGGGAGAGGCAGAGTCACTTCTCTGTACATGTGGCGGATCTTCAGGAGGCCGTTATTCATGAGTAATGCCATCCAGTCACCGTTACTTCCTACCCAATGCCCTCTTCCATCGGAATCATTGCAATGCACGTGTGCTTTAAGCATCTTCTTGTTTAACGGCATGAAGAGGGCGTCAATGCCCTGCAATTGAATTTATTTGGAAACTTTGTAAAAATTAAGGTGTTCCACAGAAGGAAAAGTTTGCTTGAATAGATGGAAAACTATATAGGTAAACCGTTACAAAAAGAGCGGTCGTGGGCAGAGTAACTGTTATACAGCATTTTCTAAGCACTGCATCAGCTGTACCCTCTATGTGAACTGTTAATAGGTGCATCAAGATACGTGCTAGTCTTTTTTTCCCTCTCAAACAACTTCTCTTTTTTGTATCTCTCACTCTATATAACATTTGAATCTGAAACTTTACAGTTTACTCAAACATTTGAGATAGAATGTGGAAAAAATAGTTGGGGATTCTTATTATACTATATATATACTTTTTAAAACATTTTTTGTTGAATTTTAAATATTTGAATAAGTTAAATTTCACACAAAAAATCAGAAATATTTTTCCCACATTCTAGTTGTAATATTACAGCGATCTGCAAAGTTTGAAATCTGTATGTTACATAGTTTGAGAGATATAAAAAAGACAAATTCAAAAAAGTATGGGAGTGTAGGTGAGACCCTGCTTAGACAAAAACTTTTCCATTCCAATTTTTGCTATTTAAAAAGTCATTGCATGGTATTCGACAGAATGCTCACTGGATTGCAAGAACATTGTTTGGTAAAAAATGATGTGCCTACTAGATGTTCGACAAAAGGATAACTATGCTTAAATATATCATAAACACATACAAGATGGAAAACTAAATCCGTAAACCGAAACCCTAAAAGGCGTCATGGGCGGAGTAACTTCATTTTTCGAAAATATTGTATCTAAAAAGTCGATGCATGCAAGGTGTTCGACAGAGAGATCGGTGGATTGCAAGAACATAAACAGACAGGAGATCAATATATATATATATAACAGAATACTGAATCTAGTTACTCTTACTTGTGCATCGCTATCATGTGGCCACGAGGATTCGTCGGCGTGGACCAGGCCCGGCGCATCAAGCGGTAGATTCGGGGTCCCTCGAATGGCACGACGCATGCCAACCATACCGACAGCAAGGCGAGGAACGCTTAAGATGTCGACCCGCTCGACTATGTTCTCAACCGATGGGTAGTGGAGATTACCCCACCCCATGGATTCATGGTAACGATCAGCAATGGGCTCTTTTGGAGTCGAACGCTGACGCTTCCCCCCCTGGGGTTCGTCCCATCCAGACCCAGACATGACCTATGCCGGCAAATGTGGGCGGCAGCGACGTGATGGAAAGAGAAGCGGCGATGTGATGGAATGAAAACGAGAGGGCGCAGCTGTGTTGTGGAGAAGATGGGAAATAAGGCGATGAACTGCCTAGCGCAGGGTAATAAGTGGAAGTTGGCGTTGGGAATGGGAGGGGGGGGCGGCGGTGGTTCACTGTACAAGGAGTGGAAATAATATTTTATCTCCGCCGTGGGCCCTCATTGCAGCAGGCTTCCTGCCCGCCAGTGCAATCCGTGCAATCCCCATACAAGGCATGCACACGCAGTTCAAAAATTAGTTTGACGTCCATCTTTCTCCAACAAATTATGCCATGAAATTTGTATTTTAAAGTTTCAAAAAAATTCGAAACAAAATTCTTGTGATAGGCATTGTTGAATGCTATAAACCGGTACAAATCTCAATATGAAATACTTTATATTCTATTCTACACAAAAAAGACAAAATCTGACATATTATATATTGAATAGTACACGATAGAACACTATAATTTTATTAGATTTTACCATATTTGTGTAGCCTAGAATATAAAGAATTTCATATTGAAATTAGTACCGGTTAGTAGGATTCAACATTGCCTATCACAAAAAAAGACAAATTCCTAAGAAAAAGATGTACTTTCTTACTACTATTTTAATACTATTTACATTCACAAATTTATCTTCTTGTATCTTTCAAAATTCAACATATCTTTGTATGTATTTAATGCCAATTTTGTTGAAAACATAGAAGTTTGAGAATTTGAACTTTGAAAAATTCTGAAAGTGTAAGGAGCATCGGTGCCCATTTGCACCAAATCCCTTGTCGAATCCAATGATACAGCTTTTATGAACTTTTCAAAATTCTGAAAGTGTTGGGAGTATATTATTTTACAAGGTGCACACGACGGGCGCTCTGACTTGCGAAGCGTGACTTGAGAGTCATTGACAGATGGGTCCCCCATGTGATGGGGCCCATGTGCAGTGAGGGCAAGTCAGAGACAAGTTAGAGTGGGCAAGTCAGGGCCTCGCTCTGGACATCAACGACACTCATGCGGCATGTCTGGGCATCTCCGGCAGAGCGCGCTCTGGACATCAACGGAAGGCATGGCCGCGCTCTGGGCATCTCCGGCCCCTTATACAGATACACTTCAGTACATAGGGAAAACACACTTACTAAATCATATATAAGGATGGTCCTCGCTCGGACACTTACATATATAGGTGGAACGAACAGTACATGAATCTAGTATGCAGGGGGAGAAAGCAGGCATCTTCTCATGATAGTAATTCTCCAATACGCGTCGTAGCATACATACGCATCCGTTGCTGCGTAGTGGATATGCTCCGGCTTTAGTTCCCGAAGATGCCAGGTGTTGTGCAGCTTCAGCTTGCGGAAATTCTCCTTGTAGTCTTTGAAGTTGCGGTCGATGATTAGTTTCACCATGTTGGCCAAGCCGGTCCTGGCTTGGAACGGCTTGTTGAAGTGATCTTGTCAGTCCACGTGGTCTGGTATGTTGGCGCCCATGGCTTCAAGCTTGGGGGTGTCTTGGCGCTTGTCCACAGATGCGAAGGAAATGTCGGGGCGGTTGAGGAACTGTATGAGTTCAGGACAGTTCCTTGTTGCCACGGTTTCGTGCTAGAGTAGGCAGTGATCGCGCATGCAAAGTTGCAGGAGGGCGGCGCGGGGAGGCTTGGCGATGGTGTACTCGAGGTCGAGGCCGACGATCCGCTCTTCGTCCAGCTCGCCGAGCCAACGCTCAAACATGGCGATGAACTTGGCTGCCTCTCTCGGGTCGGTTGTGTGCATCACCGTGAGGACGGTGTCACCATGAGCAAGGACCTTGTGGTAGTCGGTGAAGACATTGCCGTCGATCTCCATGACGGCCGCGGTGCAAGGAGTGGGAGTGGAGGGGGGAGGGGGTTATCTCTAGAGAAGACGAAGTTGGGGATCCAATTGTTTTCCAGGCCGCGAGATCGTGGGATAAATAGTGCGCGACGGGTCGCTGGCACGCCGCGTAAGTAAATGCAGTGTAGCGCTTAGTGGTGCTTTGGAAGTTGAACCCCCCACGCGAGCCCCCGTCACTTCGTTTATGAGAGAAGAGGAAGTTGGAGAAGCAATTGTTTTGCAGGCACGCCGCGGTAAATGCCAGTCTAGCACTTTGGAAATTGAACCAGACGCTTCGTTTCGTTTCTGAGAGAGCGCTAGACCGACGTGTCACCGCGGGCCCCGGTACTCCGGCCCACTTGTAAGTGAGAGGCTGCTATCGTGGGTAAGGATGTACGTACGTTTACCGCCAGGCAGCAATTAGAGAGTCTCGTTGTTGGGTCCCCTCGTTGTTTGACTACATGCAGCAGAGCGACAGTCTGAAAAAGGAGATAGCGTGCAAGGGGGAATAAATCCGTTCTCGTCTGACATGCCGAAGGAATAGAGAACAAAATCTTACCATTGAAATGCTTCTCATCGAGGTCACCTGCTCCATGAGCCAAACGAGTGAGACAAACTAGTCCAGGTTTAGCATCCGTAGCGTGTGGGGACCCACTTGTCTGGGTTAGGTTTGGTCCGACGTGTGTCTGGGGCCCCACTTGTCATAGTGTTCCGGGCCTTCGTGGGGCCACATGTCATAAGGGTTAGGGTTCGTGGCCAGTGGAAAAACCCAAACAACTAAAGCGTGGTAGCAAGTTGTGCATAGCAGCGGGATGAGAATTGACAGGGTAGCGAGATTTCAAAGGCAAGTACATTGACGAGACACGCCGCAGTCTGACAAGGCGTGCTCAAGAGATCTCAGTAGCATCATCATCGCTCACTCTACTCTGGCGACTAGTTCAGTAGATGGAGGAGTTCCCTTCCATGGGTAATAGCTTGCAACTAGGTCTAAATCACAACTTAAGCGGATTAACAAGACATCTAACGCAAGGGGCCCACTAGTCAGTGCTGATGTGGCATTGCATGTACACATGACATCATTTAGCGTGTCTCGATCTTTATGAAAAATTTGAAAATTTCACATATTTTGACTGAATCTCACATAAATTAATGAAACTTTGGAAGACGTAGTCCAAACTATTTCAAATGTTTTCAGATTAGTTAGTTCATATTGCATCCAATTCCTGAATTTTTTCTAAGTTCAAAATTTCACCAACTTCTACTAAATGTCACAGCAAACTTTGGAACCATGGTCCCATTTTTGGTGGAGATGTGCATCTTTGCATTCCCAACCACTTTTGCAACTAGTGTTTTTCCAGTTTCCACATAAAAAATGCATTTCCCATTTTTCAGGTGCCCGAGGGGTCGAAACAGGTGCTTTTTTTGTGAAGGGGCCACCAAGGGCAGTGTGCAGAACATCACCACTCTATTTTTCATGGGTGGGGGACCTGCCAGGGGTGCCACATCCAAGAGGCTAGGAATTATCTCGGCCTGCTGCCATATAATGAATTATTTTTGCCCTGGATCCTTTTTAATCCAATTTTGCAAGGGGCTACAAGAAATGCACACCAGAAAAATTGGGGAAAAATACAGGGAGGTCTCCTGGGGGTGTGGGAATCTACAACCAAGACCAAACCATGGTTACCACCCCACCTGGCAGACATCGATGGCACCGCCGAGTCTGACCTAGATCTCGGAGGGGGGCCTGGGGAATTCATAAAAAATCAAAAAAATGGAAAAACACTGCATGGAGTCATGGTGAGTAATGCATCACCTAGGAAAAATACCAAACATGCCATCCCAAGGGTTCACATGTGGACTCTCTCACAGAGAGGTGCTTCCAGGCAGGAGTTCTCTTGGTCTTCCTTGGCAGATGACCATGGTTTGTGCAAGTTCCACAGCAAACTTTGGAACCATGGTCCCATTTTTGGTGGAGATGTGCATCTTTGCATTCCCAACCACTTTTGCAACTAGTGTTTTTCCATTTTCCACATAAAAATGCATTTCCCATTTTTCAGGTGCCCGGAGGGGTCGAAACAGGTGCCTTTTTGTGAAGGGGCCACCAAGGGCAGTGTGCAGAACATCACCACTCTATTTTTCATGGGTGGGGGACCTGCCAGGGGTGCCACATCCAGGAGGCTAGGAATTATCTCGGCCTGCTGCCATATAATGAATTATTTTTGCCATAAATCCTTTTTAATCCAATTTTGCACTAGGGCTACAAGAAATGCACACCAGAAAAATTGGGGAAAAATACAGGGAGGTCCCCTGGGGGTGTGGTACCATAGAACCAAGACCAAACCATGGTTCCCACCCCACCTGGCAGACATCGATGGCACCACCGAGTCTGACCTAGATCTCGGAGGGGGGCCTGGGGAATTCATAAAAAATCAAAAAACAAATATGGAAAAACACTGCATGGAGTCATGGTGAGTGATGCATCACCTAGGAAAAATACCAAACATGCCATCCTAAGGGTTCACATGTGGACACTCTCACAGAGAGGTGCTTTCAGGCAGGAGTTCTCTTGGTCTTCCTGGGCAGATGACCATGGTTTGTGCAAGTTCCACAGCAAACTTTGGAACCATGGTCCCATTTTTGGTGGAGATGTGCATCTTTGCAATCCCAACCACTTTTGCAACTAGTGTTTTTCCAGTTTCCACATAAAAAATGCATTTCCCATTTTTCAGGTGCCCGGAGGGGTCGAAACAGGTGCTTTTTTGTGAAGGGGCCACCAAGGGCAGTGTGCAGAACATCACACTCTATTTTTCATGGGTGGGGGACCTGCCAGGGGTGCCACATCCAGGAGGCTAGGAATTATCTCGGCCTGCTGCCATATAATGAATTATTTTTGCCCTAAATCCTTTTTAATCCAATTTTGCACTGGGGCTACAAGAAATGCACACCAGAAAAATTGGGGAAAAAATACAGGGAGGGCCCCAGGGGGTGCGGGACCCTAGAACCAAGACCAAACCATGGTTCCCACCCCACCTGGCAGACATCGATGGCACCGCCGAGTCTGACCTAGATCTCGGAGGGGGGACTGGGGAATTCATAAAAAATCAAAAAAAAATGGAAAAATACTGCATGGACTCATGGTGAGTGATGCATCACCTAGGAAAAATACCAAACATGCCATACCAAGGGTTCACATGTGGACTCTCTCACATAGAGGTGCTTCCAGGCAGGAGTTCTCTTGGTCTTCCTTGGCAGATGACCATGGTTTGTGCAAGTTCCACATCAAACTTTGGAACCATGGTCCCATTTTTGGTGGAGATGTGCATCTTTGCATTCCCAACCACTTTTGCAACTAGTGTTTTTCCAGTTTCCACATAAAAAATGCATTTCCTATTTTTTAGGTGCCCGGAGGGGTCGAAACAGGTGTTTTTTGTGAAGGGGCCACCAAGGGCAGTGTGCAAACCATCACCACTCTATTTTTCATGGGTGGGGGACCTGCCAGGGGTGCGACATCCAGGAGGCTAAGAATTATCTCAGCCTGCTGCCATATAATGAATTATTTTTGCCCTAAATCCTTTTTAATCCAATTTTGCACTGGGGCTACAAGAAATGCACACCAGAAAAATTGGGGAAAATACAGGGAGGTCCCCTGGGGGTGTGGAACCCTAGAACCAATACCAAACCATGGTTCCCACCCCACCTGGCAGACATCGATGGCATCGCTGAGTCTGACCTAGATCTCGGAGGGGGGCCTGGGGATATTCATAAAAAATCAAAAAAAATGGAAAAACACCGCATGCAGTCATGGTGAGTGATGCATCACCTAGGAAAAATACCAAACATGCCATCCCAAGGGTTCATAGGTGGACTCTCTCACAGAGAGGTGCTTCCAGGCAGGAGTTCTCTTGGTCTTCCTTGGCAGATGACCATGGTTTGTGCAAGTTCCACATCAAACTTTGGAACCATGGTCCCATTTTTGGTGGAGATGTGCATCTTTGCATTCCCAACCACTTTTGCAACTAGTGTTTTTCCAGTTTCCACATAAAAAATGCATTTCCCATTTTTTAGGTGCCCGGAGGGGTCGAAACAGGTGCTTTTTTGTGAAGGGGCCACCAAGGGCAGTGTGCAGAACATCACCACTCTATTTTTCATGGGTGGGGGACCTGCCAGGGGTGCCACATCCAGGAGGCTAGGAATTATCTCGGCCTGCTGCCATATAATGAATTATTTTTGCCCTAAATCCTTTTTAATCCAATTTTGCACTGGGGCTACAAGAAATGCACACCAGAAAATTGGGGAAAAATACAGGGAGGTCCCCTGGGGGTGTGGGACCCTAGAACCAAGACCAAACCATGGTTCCCACCCCACCTGGCAGACATCGATGGCATCGCCGAGTCTGAGCTAGATCTTGGAGGGGGGCCTGGGGATATTCATAAAAAATCAAAAAAAAGGAAAAACACTGCATGGAGTCATGGTGAGTGATGCATCACCTAGGAAAAATACCAAACATGCCATCCCAATGGTTCACATGTGGACTCTCTCATAGAGAGGTGCTTCCACGCAGGAGTTCTCTTGGTCTTCCTTGGCAGATGACCATGGTTTGTGCAAGTTCCACAACAAACTTTGGAACCATGGTCTCATTTTTGGTGGAGATGTGCATCTTTGCATTCCCAACCACTTTTGCAACTAGTGTTTTTCCAGTTTCCACATAAAAATGCATTTCCTATTCTTTAGGTGCCCGGAGGGGTCGAAACAGGTGCTTTTTTGTGAAGGGGCCACCAAGGGCAGTGTGCAGAACATCACCACTCTATTTTTCATGGGTGGGGGACCTGCCAGGGGTGCCACATCCAGAAGGCTAGGAATTATCTCGGCCTGCTGCCATATAATGAATTATTTTTGCCCTAAATCCTTTTTAATCCAATTTTGCATTGGGGCTACAAGAAATGCACACCAGAAAAATTGGGGAAAATACAGGGAGGTCCCCTAGGGGTGTGGGACCCTAGAACCAAGACCAAACCATGGTTCCCACCCCACCTGGCAGACATCGATGGCACCGCCGAGTTTGACCTAGATCTCGGAGGGGGGGCCTGGGGAATTCATAAAAAATCAAAAAAATGGAAAAACACTGCATGGAGTCATGGTGAGTGATGCATCACCTAGGAAAAATACCAAACATGCCATCCCAAGGGTTCACATGTGGACTCTCTCACAGAGAGGTGCTTCCAAACATTGCATGACATGGTTTCATAACAGTTCATAACATAATAAACACAAAGTACTTCAATGTGTTCAGTTCATTACATAATTTTATTGCGAAAGCACGACACATCAGGGTTCAAGCTGGGCGCGTAGCTGCTCGTTTTCCTTCTCAAGAGACGCCACGAGTTGGCAGCTTGCGAGGTATTTCATTTTGGAATCCACGAGCTCCCTGAGTGCTTTCTCGTTTTCAGCCAGCAGGTTCCTGCATGTGATCTCCAGGGTGACAGTACTGTTTGTTAGCTTCAAATTTTCCTCCAATAGATCTTTGATCCTGGCTGTATTCTTATGTGCCGAGGCTCTGGCTTCCTTGTGCAGTTCCGACCACTGTTCATTCTCCTTTACAAGCTGCTTGCGCTCACGAGCAAGGCACTTGGCAACTAAGAGGACTTTAGCCATATCCACTTCCTGGGTCAATTTTTTATCCCTTTGTTTGGCTATCCGTTCATTAAGCCATGACGCCATATCTGGGTTCAGCCCCACCTTCTTTTCCTGTATAAAATAAAAACAGGGTTATTTCTACCAACGACGCCAACTAAGTGGCAGTGGCGTCCTCGCAAAAACCCCATTATAGGTAAAGCACTCTACACTCACCTAAGTCAGAATCGCAAGAACCCCAATGCATGTCAACACAATTACAGAGTGCTTACCTCGCTGAGCCGGGGAAATGTGGGCATCAGGTTCTGGATCGCCGCCGCCATTTTTTGGGAGAGAGGCACACCCTGCAAAACCATCATGTCTCCGCCGGCTCTGGAACATTTTATTCTACGGTAATGAGTTATAGAGGAGGAAGAAGAAGAAGAACAAAAAGATGATGATGAAGAAGAAGAATTTGTGCCAGTACCCGGATGAGCCCTCGCCTGATTCAAGTTTTCCCTTCTCCATCAGGGAGAGCAAAGATTGCACCTCTATGTGAGGGCTTTCTCTAATGGATGGAGCAAGTTCCTTCCGGCGGCGAGCTCTCTCCATTCTCTCCGCTTCCTGAGTCGTCAGGGGGCGGTTTCTCTTTGGAGGCATGGCTAGACAGAGCGGATGGGGGGCCGGGCAGGAGGAAGGAGAAGGAAGTAGGTGAATGAATAATATGGCAAGATAGTCAAACAGCCCAGCCCGTGGTCCAACTACTGCTCTCTGTCTTCTAGCCTTCTCATGCAAGCTATATGCTCTGTAAATGAAAAAATAGAGCCCCCGCCCGGCACGCGGGTGGATACATGGCGCCGATTAACTGACGCTCACTGCCCCGTCCCATCGTGCCAGTGCCAGGGTCCTGGCTAGACACGAGAAGGCATGCCAGGACACGCAGATAAAATGCATTATATTTTATATATTAACTGAAAATGGAAGGGTCAAATCTTACGCAAGATAAATTGCATTGAACAGAAAATGGTAGCTAATATGCATGGCTTTTGCATTTTCTTCATAGATTACTAACTTAACCACTAGCTAAATCCAGTACATGACGTCATCGGAGTCGTCGGAGTCGACCTCCGTTGGGGCCTTGTCCTTGCCCTCTGCTTCATCCTCCATCGTGGTTGCCTTGCCCTTCCCCCTACCCTGGGGTTCCAATGACCTGGTCATGGCCGTCTTCATGTCTCGCGCAAACTTTGCGGCAGCGGATCTTGGCTGCTCAGTGTTGACGCCGCCGTCCTCATTGTCCGATTCAAGATTGATGAACGGTACGGGTTTGAGGGCGGTCTTGAACCAGCCTACACTGCGAGGCCTGCTGGAGCCACTGCCAGACCTGCTCGAGGTCGAAGAAGTAGGAGTTGGAGTAGATGCATTCCTGCTCAGTTCAAGCCACCATGGCCATCTGATGCGGCGGCGGCTTGACCTGCCGCGCTGTGCACGACCGGGCGTGGAGTTCCCGCTGTGGTAGTACGTACCACCGCCGTGGCTGAGGCCTGGGGTGGCGTGGCTGAGGCCTGGGGTGGAGCTTCCGCGTCGTGCGCGGGAGGTGTTGTAGCGGCCGGTGCGAGGCATCTGAACTACGGGGAGGGCTCGCTCGTGTGAAGGACAGGAGGCGGAGGCTAGTGTTCGTGGTGTCTGCCCAGAGGGAAACAGATCTTTTTGACAGGGTAGCTCTCCATGGAAGCACATGCCCCCAACGACTGTGCATAGCTTCCACGCTTGTAAACAATACATTTTCTTAGTGTCCATGATGGCAATTTCATTGGTGGCATAGTTGCGTTGCACGATCCCACCTGTCATACTCAAACAGTCATATTCTAGGGGGCGCGCTGGTATAACTGTCGGATGCAAGAGCAGCATCGTCACTCCGATTCTTCCTTCTTCCCATCTCCCCCTTGCACCTACGATTCTTTTCCGGGCTAGCTCACATCTGCTGTTATAGTTCCCCACCTAGTCCCTCTGTTGTGCTCTCCCTTGGGTGCAAGGCAATGGTTCGCAGCTACTGCAGTTCTTCACGGGCGGAATCAGGGACGGCTCGCCGACGCTCCCCTATCCCCTACCGGAGTAAGCCCTACGACTATTCGCCGGACAAAATCTGTGACTGTGGAGTAAAGATGTCAAGATGGATTGCGTCGATGGATGAAAACGCTGGGAGAAGATTCTACAACTGCGGCATCCGCGAGGTATTATTGTAAACTAATCATGTTTATTTGCCAGTTTAGTTATTTTAATTCTCACATCTTTCCTCTTCCTTTACTATGTTTTTGGCAGGAAGGCAAGGGCCGAGGCTGTGAGAAGTATGAGTGGATGGACGACCCGCTGCCAGTTTTCCAGAGAGAGCTTGTTCGTGATCTTTGTGATGCTGTATGGGAGAAGATGGAGGAGAACCGTGCGCTGCTTGATGAAAACAAGGAGCTTCTGGACCAACTTCGGAAGCTTGAGCAGAGTGGTGGTGTGCATGCTCAGTTGCAGAAGCAAGCAGCCGAAATAGAGCAGATCGTGGTTAGGGCAGATGGTGGAAACAATCTGCTTTTCATATGATATGTTCCATGGCATTTGCAGTTTATGTTGGCATTATGATGTCTAGCACCTGAAAAGCAGAACTGTAAGGACCCAAATATTGTGTAATGTGAAATGTTATCCTGTGCCATTTATTCTGCCTTTTCTGACTGTCCCTCTGAACAAAAACTCCAATATAAGAACATATGCATAATGTCAAACAAGGCTTATTAAAAATGAGTACATAGTTTACAAATTACAAATTCCATAACAAATACAGTTCGGACAGAATTTCGGGCAAGTCCAGGGCCCCTGTTTTACAATGCACACACAAACACACATGTTCCGGAAAAATAGTTTTTAGAATTTTGTTGTATTACAGAGACGGAGCACTCAGAAAAAAGACTGAATTAGTCTTACTCCCACCTAGCTATCTTCTTCCTCTTTGGGGACAGTTTTCTCGCCTTCTTGTATGTTGGATCAGAAGGTTCTGGAATGTCCGGCCAATCTGAATCAGATCCCGTGTCATCATCACTCCACTCAACTTCCTCGTGAAGCACATAGACAGCATCAGCAGTCTTGCACCTTGTCTTGCGCTTCCTGACAAATGTTAGAAAGCAGGTAAGCCCCAACTAAGCATAGATATTACCTAATTATAAATAAAGATCATACACGCAAATACTTCATACCTAGGCTTTGGTCCGTTCAAAGGACACCCCGATGCTCTATGTCCAATACATTTGCATTGCTTACATCTGTTTTTGCCTTTCTTGCTACCACTAAAAGGCATGCCCTGCTTCTCCATGAAATTCTTGAACCTACTCATCCTAGGTCTTCCTTTGCCTCTTTTAACATTTGGCTGGCGCAGCTTGAAAGGTAGTTGAACCACAGGCCACTGTGACTGGTCTGTGCAAGGAGGGACGGCACCTGCGTAGGTAGCTCGAAATCTAGCCAAAGAGAAGTACTCACTCACATATTGATCAAGGTGTGGCAGAGTTCTTTTGTGAACCAAGAAGATTAACACGTGTGGGCATGGCTTCCCAGTATGCTGCCACTCTAAGTAGCTGCATTCTCTACTGTCAATCTTCACGACATGTCTCGGGCCATTCCGGCTCAAATCTCTCACCTCACAGCTGTGGTCGTTAGACTCTCCAACTCTAAGGTAACCAAGACCTCGACTTCTCTGGTTTATTTACTGAATAACAGTAGGTAGAATGTGCCCTCTTAGTCTATCCCCAATATCTCTTCTTACTTTTATCAGCCTCATCAACATACCTCGTATGGTATCCATCAACATATGAACTGGAAGGTCTTTTGAGTCTTTGACCCAGTTATTTATGGTTTCAGCAAGGTTGTTGTTTATGTAATCACACTTTATTGCAGGATTAAAAGCACTCCTCATCCATAAAAGGCCGTGATTCCTTTCCAAGTATACGGCAAAATCAGAGTTCTCAGCATGTATCTTGTCCATAAAAAATTTATAGCTCTCAGGCTTGTAGGCCCTAGCAGCAGTCCACATGTAGCGATATACAGTGCCTGAGTAGTGCCTGTACAGGTTCAGCATGAAATGAGCATGGCATTCTCTTTGTTCAGCATGTGGAAAAATACTGTCTGAACTGCATTTGCCAATCCTTTGCATGCATCAGTGTTTATGGCCAGTGGTGAAACATCACCTATTGATCTATGCAGTTGCCTCATAAACCACTCCCAGTTCGCCTCTGATTCCGACTGAAACAGGCCGAATGCCACCGGGAACATCCAGTTGTGCCCATCCAGTGCTGTCGCTGATGCTAGACAACCATTCCATCTGCCAGTGAGGACAGTGGAGTCTATACTCAAATATGGCCTACAACCCTCCTTGAACCCTTGAATACAGGGCTCAAGGGCCATAAAAAACGGTTAAAATATATGTTCCCCTCCTCCTCTTTCGTGTCAATCTCGACAACACTACCTTCAGACCTAGATTGTATTTCAGCCTTGAAGCTGTACAACAGCCTGAAACTATTTTCCCAGTCCCCGTATAGTGTTTGCAAAGCTCTCTCTTTACCTTTCCAAACTATGTGATACGGTAGCTCGACGTTGTAATCAGTCATAAGCTTTACCTGAATCGCCTTGGCACTCTCATTGGGCGTTTTCTTAAGAATGGCCAAAGCATGCTTCTCAACCCATTCTTGAGTTGCACAAGAAGATCTTAGTTTGCAGCCTGTTGGACACCTGTGTGCAGGTCCCATCTTGTTCACCTGCATCGGAACATTCATTTTATACATTAGTTGCTTGATAATAATTTCTAAACTTGCTTCACATATGAAAACCCGAACCCGTCAGTTAGAAATAGATATTTATGTGCGAGGAAAGCTTGTCAGTACCCTAACTGTTTCCCCACCAGGAAGTATCCTAACGGAGATCTTCCATGGGCATTGATCCTTCACCCTCTCCCCATTGTAGTAGTCTAATCTGCACCTCACCTCGTACCATTTCCTTGTGTTTCTAGTTCTGAAGACGTCAAACTCTCCGATGATACAATATTAGGCAAATGCTTTCCTGAATTCTACCATGTTGGCGAAGTATGTGCCCACCATAATTACCGGTACCACTGGATCATATGTTATCACTAACTCGATAGTGACCTCATCATCTACCAGGATGGCAGCTTCCTCCATTAGTGATTCATCGATTACATCATCACCTATTTCTTGTTCCAGCACCTCTATTTCACTGTCCTCATCTTCCCCTATGTCCGAAACGGGAGGACCTTCATTGTCATCCTCTACATCATCATCACTAGGTTCATTAGCAATGCCAAGTACATCACACATTGTTTTCTCTGCCATGGGTTCATCGACGCCATCACCTCCCATGGGTTTGATATTGACAGTCTGCCAATCTACTTGTTGTGCTGTGAAATTTTCTCCCACATCTGTCTGTACTAGTGATGGTGGTTCTGCCCTTTGTTCTAATAAATCTTGCTCCAATTGGCATTCCCATTGACAAATATCATCGTTATCTGAGTCTGCTAACGTCCAGTCCTTCATGGGGGTGGACTCCTTGTTAGTGTTTCCGGTGGGGGTGGACTCCTTGTTGGTATACTTCTTGGGGGTGATCTTCTTTGTGGTTGACTTCTTGGGGGTGTTCTCCTCGGTGGTCTTCTTTGTGGTTGACTTCTTGGGGGTGTTCCCCTTGGTGGAATTCTTTGTGGTTGACTTCTTGGGGGTGTTCTCCTCGGTGGTCTTCTTTGTTGTTGACTTCTTGGGGGTCTTATCCTCGGTGGTCTTCTTTGTGGTTGACTTCTTGGGGGTGGTTTCCTCGGTGGTCATCTCTATGGTAGACTTCTTTGGGGTGTTCTCCTCGATGGTATTCTTTATGGTTGACATCTTGGGGGTCTTATCCTCGGTGGTCTTCTTTGTGGTTGACTTTTTGGGGGTGGTTTCCTCGGTGGTCTTCTTTGTGGTTGACTTTTTGGGGGTGGTTTCCTCGGTGGTCTTCTTTGTGGTTAAGGGGGTGTTCTCCTCGGTGGTCTTTTTTGTGGTTGACTGGGTGTTCTCCTCGGTGGTCTTCTTTCTGGTTGACTTCTTGCGGGTGTTCTCCCCCTCGGTGGTCATCAACCACTCTGCCATAGACTGCGCTGAGGCGTTCTTTCTGGGACAGGTCCTCTTGAATAGGAGCTTGCGGTTCCGCCTCAGACTATCTGTTGGACTAACCTTTGCAGTATTCTTTGGACTAAAATTTCCAGTACCAACCTTACTAGGGCTGATCCAATCCTTCATGGAACTAGGAATGTTCCCATTACCTTCAATTAAACCATCCCCCTTTGGATCAGCACGGGTGCCTACGCAACCGAGAAATAGTATATGGTTGGCCGTTCCATATTTCTCCAATGCCACATCTAAATTAGGTTGACTGTTAACGCCAATCTTAATATAATCTTGGATTCTTCTATTCCACCACACATATTTTACCTTTTGGTGAGATCCCAGCAGCAAGTTCTCACTAAACTTTCCAATCAGTTCAGCTACTTGTATCCCCTTTTGGCGATCGATGTAGACATCAACATCGTGTTTTGGAACGAGAACATCTGAGCCATTATCCAGTTCTGCAGTGTAGGGGTCGAAGGTGGCCACCATTTTCAAAAGAGGAGGAGGTTCAGCAGCAGCAGGTTTTTCAGCACCAGCAGCAGCAGGTTTTTCAACACCAGCAGGAGGTTCAACAGCTGGATGATATTTACCAGGAGCAGGGTTACCAATAGCAGTAGATTTACTGCTACGATGTGTAGCAGCTTGAGCACCAGCAGCAGATTTTCTTTGATTACCAGCAGGAAATTTCTTGGATGCCCGGGCAACAACACCATCTCGTGTTCCACCAATAATTTTAGCATGCAAAATGTGGCCAGGAGAGTCTGCAAACCTTTCCAATTGATCTTCAATCTTTTCCATGTCCACAGGTGTAACAACCCCCCGCGGTGATATCCATTCGAATTCTGTAGTTTGTGCGGAGCCCATTGGAATAATTCCACGAACAAGTTCAACCATCCCAGATATAGACTTGAAGCTTCTTTCTGCAACGAGCAAGGTTACCTTACAACCCTCCACAGCTACGGAGTTCCCATTGTCAAGCATACCAACGTACTCATGAATTTGTAGAGTGACGCTGTAATCTTTGCAAATCCTACTCGACACAAGGTTGGGGAAATAAGAAATGCTTATTAGTGTTTGACTAACAAACATCTCTCGCCGAAATATATCTTGATTTCCTACATCCAGCTAGCAGATATTGATGAAGAATGGTTAAATACATAAGAAAAGACAAGATCACCTCATCCGGCTGCTCAGGGTGAGACATGATTCCTGAGTTGCGGGCCCTTCCATCCTCTGTGCTGCTCAGCTCGTCTCCCGGCGATGGCGATCTATCTCTGCGCAACGGCTCGCTCGACATTCGGTATCACCGCGGGCCGTCGGGCGCGGGCACGCGAGCTTTAAGCAGCGCTATCTGTCTGTGTCGCCGCCGCCTCCGCTGTCGTCCTAGGGTTTAGGCAAGGTTAAGGGCGGAGGAACGAACTAGATCTTGACCGTACACCGCTGCGTACTGAACTCGGTTACATTGAATTGCCACGCAGATTGACACGCTGGAACTAACATGAAACAGAGAAATACTGACATGCGGGACCGCAGTGGGCCCAAAACGGGAGAAGTCACGGCAATATTTGGTTTGCCCTCATTTCGTTCAGAATGGGCCCTCTGAGGAATTACCTACCCAACTTTTCAAATAGCATCTATTACAAGCAACAAAGGTACCTGTGAGCCTGTGCCAAGGAACTCGGTGACCGCAAACAAAATCAAGGTTGTCTTCCTCGACGCCGACGGCTGACGGAGAAGGACGACGGCGCCACGAAGCCGCCGACACCGCGGCTGGCCGCGGTGGAGGTGGCGGAGCAAGCCCTAAAACTTAGGGTTTGGGGTGGGGTGGGGGTCGCCGGCACCGGTGAAGAAGAGGTTGCCGGAAGGGGGCTTAGAGGAATGGTCGGGACCTCGCCGGAGACGGGGACGGCGGGCTGGCCCCGCCGTCGCCGGCGGAGGCGAGGCAAAGATCTTGGGAGAGGCGGCGGGGAGCGGATCTAGCACCGCGGCGGCGGACCTGGGAGGGCTGAGCTGTAGGGGGCGGCAGACACAGCCGGTGGCCGGCGGCGGCGGGGGCGTTGTTGGGGAAGAAAAAAGGGAGGAGGAAGAAGAAGAGTGTGCAGTGTTATCCCGTAACGCCGCTTAAGTGGCATACAGGACCCCCCCATTGGGGCGCCCGGGTCGGCCTTGAACATTTTTTGGGCCAATAGGGCCGGCCTTTACTGACCCGCTGGGTCGACGGGGTCGACCCGTCGATTTCATCTCCACATCTCGAACAGGTCGGCTGCCCACCGCCGCCCTCTGCCGCCCATCTCTAGTCTGTACCGCCGGCGGCGCGCTACCTTCCGGTCGCGGTAGCCGTCTTCCCGTTCCTCGTGTTCCTGGTGGTCGTCTCAGTCATCTAGCTCGTCGTCGTCCCGGTGCTACCTTCCATCCAAGACAGTTCCTGTCTCTGGTCTGGCTACACGGTCAGTGCTCCAATCCTTAATCCAGCAAAAATTTCTTGGTTAATGAACACCACAGAGGCTGGCAAGTTGATGCGTGTGTTTGTGCGTGGCTATGAGATCGACCAAAGAGAGAGAGAGAGATCAGAACATAAGTTTTTTTTCTTCTGGTGGTTAAAAATTGGGGAGCAGCATAGCACCTCTGTACATGGATGCGTGAAGCATTCCGTTGTCCTGAAACATGTCATTGATTTGTGAAGAACAACAACTGACTAGCTAGCCAGAAAATGATTCTAGCTGCTACATGTAATCCAACCGTGCTTTTACTGCTCAAAATTCTGAATATCTCCTGAATTTTGGGTCGGCCCTGGGGTATCCAATGGGCTAGCAAGGCCACATGTTTTTCTCAAAATGGGTCGACCCATGGCCCCTGAAATTGGCCTCGAGGCCGCGGGGCCAGGTCCAAGGCCAGGTCCGTGCCGGCCCATCGTCCAACTTTTTTTAATCTATTCAGGTCATTTTTTTTAAACGGACTAAGGTATATCATCTGTTAAACAGACCCTAGACCCAACAATCACGCTTCGAGACGTGGCATGTGTTGTAGGCAGAATCAACATGTTACATAACGACTAATGTTTAATAAGATCTCAGCCGTATATTTTAGATCAAACTATCGAAATTAATATAGATGATGTTGATTAATGTGGTGTCTCTATTTTAGGTCAAGCAATATCATGAAATAATACCACTCTCTCAGGCAGCAAAGATTTAAAGAAAAAAGATTTTTGATAGCACCCACACATAAGCACATGAAATCATATAAACACCACATGAAATCACAAACATTAACACACAAGCACACATGGTAATGCAAGTTTTTATTTTTCCCTAACCCAATACATTGAAATTGGGTTTTAAATCTGAGTTACAAAAAGTAGGGTGTTACATAGTCAATCATAGAAATAATGTACTTAGTGCGACTAATATCACGACTTCACAAATTTTAGAAGCGTTTTGTGAATGTGTTGGTCCGATGACAGTCGAATCAAACTTTCATTTTTATGTACTCAATCAAATAAAAAATGATCATGCAGTTTACGGTTATCCAGCGTTATGAGTTTAGTCAAAATGAACATCTATAGACTGTGATCAAATATATAGGAGAAATATGAAATTTAAAAAACTTTATTATTAGAATATCATCATAATCTGTATTTTCATAATCTCTACTACTTATAAAGGCACAAACTTGTTGGGATACAATAGATCTCAGTCATCAAACGGCACCGATCAAACGGTCTAAATCTCTCCAATGTTGAGCTCAACTCAACACACATTTGAAACCTGCATAGCCAATCGGTCACGCCGTGTTTACATCCGAAAATCACGTTCTAGCAGATTAATAACTGCCTCGATGGACACGTCCTTCCTCCTCGCGCAAAACAGGCGTTGGAGCCGACGATTTCGGTCCCGTCTTCATTGCAGGCTCCGCCAAACAACTCGCACGCAGACGCGCTGGATTGAACACCGCCGACGCCTTTCAGTTTCTCGCGCTCCGGTATGATGCCGTCACGCATCGACGACCGCCACCGAGGGTAACGTCATTCCCATGCCTCTTGTAGGAAGTAGGAACCGACGGCAGATTGGGCCGGACGGCCATAAGCTATTAACATGTGTGATCGTACCTGTCTGGGGGCAAGAATCAGCCATTGATACCCATTGTTCATGTCACTTTTCATCGGTGGCAGCGATATGCATGCATCCGTCTATGCTTCTGGATAATCTTGGCAAGCTTTAATCAAAAGGGAGATGCATGAGCATCCAAGGTGGTTTGAAGTGATTTTACCAATAATTTCATCGTAGGGAGTGCCATGGTATCACGTTCTTACTTTGGCACACATGATAGTCATATATGGGTGGCGAAGAGGAAGCGGCAGAAAAGCCGGAGATGAACCTTTGGCAATAGACTAAGGTATAGAACCGGTATATGCATCGTGTTCGACATGTGCATCTTTGCCATTTTGAGTTTGGTGGATGACTTGACCTTGGTTTCACTATTTTATTCTTAATAGATGTGTGAAGCAAGGATTGTTGCCTCATGTAAGTGATAGATCACCATGCATCCTATCGATGCAGAGGCTGGGGCGATGTCCTCCTTTTCGAAAAAAAATCATTAGTTTATATTGGCAAGAAGATCAATCTTACATGATATTATTAATGTTAAAGATGGGTTCCTTATATTAAGCATTATTCTAAATATTTTTCTAGGACTAATTACCTTTTTTTACCCGCTAGAGGTTGACGAATGGCTATTCTTTTTCCTCTAGAAGCCTTGTTGTCCTGATAGATTTCATCAGTTTCCATCAAATTTTATTAGGACACTAATCAATGAACTTATTTAAGTACATTGCTTGGTGGATAAGAAGGCTTCAGACCTGCTAAGCATGACCGGAGGGCTACAATTGATAGTAACAATAGAGGAACATGGTTGGTTAGTTTATTTTGAGGCATCGACAATGGTTGCTTATGCACGTCTCAGGAGTGACTTGAATGAGTAAGTACATACAATATTGTTGCTACTATGAACCATGTTGAGAAAAATTTCAACGGGTTGCCGTGCTAGGAGTAGACACATTAGTTTATGGATTGTTTTTATATTTAAGTTTTTAAGCAATTAATATGACACCAAAGTGTAGTGTATTAGAGCAATATTTAGATTAAACATATGTTCAAAAGGAATGCGGAAGGTTATATTAGTTTCTATAATTATTTTGTGTGAGAAGTGTGCCATGTTATTTCCAAAATGAGGAGTTCTCAAAATTTGAATGTAACTGTATCCATTTTTTACTCATGTTAAATAGAACGCATTGTAATATTTTTGTAATATACATACTTTATCTTATACTTGTGTACATTCAGATTAAATTCACATTGTTCGATTAAGACGTGCGTGCACGTGCATACTTACTAGTATAGGAAATTTGTATTATAGATGTTAAAATTTATTCTACATCTTTAACTAAACTTTACAAATTTTAATTTTAACTAAACTCAAAACACATGGTAAATAAAAATTCAAAAAGTAGTGTGTTGATCAACACTTTAATCTAGAATTTTATTCTTTGCAGCTACCACGTTTCAGCTGGTTTGTTATTTTTTTTGCTTGCACCGTGTTGGAGAGAAGGTACAATCTCGTACACGATGTATTTAGACAGACTTGCATGTTTTTTTTTGAATTTCACCACGTTCTAGCTAAGTAGAATCGCGTACATGCTTTTTTAAATGGACTCGCAGCTATTTACGTGTATTTTGCTATACTTTTTTTTTGCACCATGATCCAAATAAGCGGTTGGCAATATACTGTGTCAAATTGCTCGTTTCCTACTTTGGTCTGTTTCCGGACGGACATGTCTAGGTTTCTAATACGTGAATCTTTATTTGTATGATTATAATAGATCTAGGCTGTTATAATTCTGGCCCATGATCTGACCAATGGAATTATTTTTCTTTTTATACTTGCGTGTCAACTACTCATATGTACACACTTTTTGTTGTACGTAACACCTGTTATCTTTTAAATCCCAGCCGTATAAATTAGATCTAACTATTAAAATTAATTTAAATGATGTGGATTAACGTGGTGCCTCTATTTTAGACCTCCTTTTAAATCCCAGCCGTATAAATTAGATCTAACTATTAAAATTAATCTAAATGATGTGGATTAACATGGTGCCTCTATTTTAGACCTCCGTATTATGCTTTTAGTATATAATAGAATAGAAGATTTAGCCATTGTTCTGCTTTTCTAGATATTTAGCCAAATAATACAGTTTCTTTTTCCCTGACTGCATTCGTGTGTTCCTTTTCAAGAAAGAATAGCTTTCTAAGCAAATAGGTGCCTGTCATGAAGTAAAGCTTGATTGTTTGCACGGACTGATGAAGTAAAACTCATGTAATAGTCCATAAAGGAAAACTAATGTAATAGTGTAGTCAACTCTTAAACTACATTATGCAAACTATCTAATAGTCTAGTAGAAAATAAATAATATTTGTTGCATTTGCCAGGGCAGGCCGTTACTGCTAATGAACCTAGTCTAGGCACATGAGCGGGTGAAAATGGACAAATTTGACCTAAACTTGAAAGTTCAACCCAAAACGAACCAATACTGGAAAATTCATGATCTTTGTCTGGCGCCATGGTTACATTGCATGGAGCTTCAGTAGGCAGGCTGATGCCCTGATGCGGTACCAAGGCATAGCTCCCCATTCCCAGGCAGGCTGATGCCCTGATGCGGTTCCAAAGCATAGAGCTCCCCAGTCCCCGGTGAAATGATCTTTCACCCGCAAACCTGATGCCTACGCACTCCAACAAGCGTGACATTGGTCACTGGAGATACCACCGTCCCGGTGACAGCAGGGTCATGAGAGGCAGGCTAATTGCATGAGAAAGTATCCATTGGAAAGTACCTTACAGTGAAAGCTTCGTGGAAACTATATTTAGGAGTTCCAAAAAATTAGGAGAAAAAAATGCATTATACTGAATAGGTAGAGTTTTAACTGGTAACCTCCAATTCATATTCATTTAATAGTAATCTAAAAGGCAAATTAAGCAATGAATACTAGCACTTACTGTTTGATATTATTCATTCATCAATTTGGCATTTTCATAGCTCCTAAACAATCTTGAGTTCGAACTTACCAACTTGTGTGTCTGTAGAATTCTACCTTCCCAACATAATGCATTTTTTTTAGAATCTTTTAGAACTTCTAAACATGATTTTTAGTTGGTTTTCAACCTGTTTCCAATGAAAGCTGGTTTTCACCAATACTTTCTAAATAACACCACTGTCTGAGAAGGACGGTTAACTTTGTTTTTTTCTTTCGAGAAAAACGAAAGGATGGAAAACTGGAAGGCAGAACTTTCCCTCGATCACCTGAATCTCCGCAAGAGAGCAACATAAACACGCGCACAAAAACAAAACGTCGTAGGTGATGGAACACTGCATCGCACGAGCTGGATTGAGATCAATCTAACAAACAAAAACTACATGGTGTTCCAGGATTGCCCTTTAAGACAAAATACAGAACAGAACCTCTCCAAGCCTCCAACCAAGTATCATTCATGTTCAAAAGAAGCCATTAACAGATAACTTCGCCATATCATTTCATTCTGAGGTGCACCACAAATTCCATTTCAGTGGCGTCCAAGGACCTGCTCTACACAACAGCCCACTAGTCCCAGCTAACTACTGCCCTTCGAGGCTTCGCCCTACTGTCGCCATCACTTATCAAAAGAAGCATCTAGTCAAGTTCACTAGCTGTCTTAAACCCATCTTTACACATAAAGATGATAGATTAACCAAACGGCACGGCTATATCCTATGTTCAGGTGGTCAGTCCGACACCAGCATCAGCAAAAGATCGATATAACCTCCCAGTTACCCAGCGAAAACATCACTTGACATCCTCGAAACCTCCAAAAACACCGGGCACTGATCAGGATCAAGAGACTACACGGCAGAGTTGGCAAGCTGAAGGATACTACCGTCAACCACTTCCATCTTGTCGTCGAGCTGCACCTTCTGCTCAACGTCGCCGAAGGGCCAGTAGAAGCCTGGCACTCCGACGCTGCCGTAGCTTGACAGCGGCAGAGCGTGCATGGGCGCCGCGGAGAGTGGGAGCTGCATAAGGCTGTGGAGGAGATAAGGCGACACGCCGTTGCTCAGCTGCTGGGGGAATGGAGGAGCGGAGGCGGCGAAGGTGATCTGGCCCTGCTGCGCTTCTGGTGCTGCTGGCTTGTAGTTGCAGCTGCTCAGCCGCCTTCCTGGCCCGTTGATCGGAAGCTCGCTGCGGGCGATCGCCTCCAGGTTGTACCGGCTGGGCTCGAAGTTGGTGACGGCGTTGTCGCCCCTGAACTTGATCGCCGCAATGTCGTACGCCTCCGCCGCTTCTTCTTCGGTCGCTGAAAAGAGCAATTTGGTTTGGTGTAGACGAACTAATTAAAACACTCAATCATTTCAGTATGCATCAAGAATAACAGGGTGAAAGAGTTTGGATGCTACGATATTAAAAGTTATCTATACACCTGCAAAATATCGATCACCAGTGCATACCTAACACAAACTGCTGATGGTAATAAGTTTTTAGCAATTAATATAATGGATTACTTGGGTAGAAAAAGTCATGTCAACACTAGCAGTATTATATCCAAAGTTCATGTGTTGGCATCTAGGTTATCTTCCTTTCTATTCATGAAATATACTAGTTAATATGACCATAGATATTATGTATCAGCATTACGCATATCCTAAGGATCTCTTTGGCATGAAGCACATCACAGTAGTGAACTACAGGCTCTTACCAAAAGTCCCAAGATACAAGTCCTTGTTGCCTGCAACACGGCCAATTCTTGCCTGCCAGCGTCCATGTTGGTGGTGCCTGACAAAACATATCAGGGACTAGGATGAGCAGACTGTCACTGATACTGATCAAACTGAGGGGTTCCTGCAGTTGAAAATTACCTTGTCACACCTCTGTACATGGATGCACCTCTAGAAAAGCCACTGCTCTTCCTGCATGTTTACGCCAGATTGTTGTAAGAACAAATATAATGCCTGACATGATTATGAAGTTTCAAATCACACAAACCTCCTCAGTGAAGCTACAAGTTCCTGCCTGCTCATGTTCTGCATCTCCTCAATCTCTCTGACATAGTTTTCTTTCTGAAAAGCGAAGAAACTCAACTTATGTCCATCATAAGCAAAGATGTTAAAGTACATGAACACATATGAATGTGTCATAAATATAAAGAGACCAATATGCATGAGACTCCACAAAAGGATAAGCACATGTTGCTGAGTTCAGAACAAGCATGATGAGTTTAACAGAACAGTGGAAGATTCACACAGAATTCCAAATATTTACGAAATATCATTATTTCTTAAAGTTAACTTAATAAACCTACAGTGTAAGGTGCAATAGGAAACACAAAGGACCTGAATTTATGTCTTTCAATCTGTTACTAGAGCATGAATTCAGAGATGTGATCGGACGAGATGATAGATTCAAAGCTAGTACAGAAGGAACATATATATGTTCAAGTTAATACCTATTAGGAAGCTTGGGACTCCCAACATCTTCCTAAACAGTAAAATTAGCAACAACTAAACTGAACTATGTAGGGAATCAGGAAATAATTACACTTACAGGGAAGTTAAGCGTAGCACTAGCACCCCAATATTTCAGAGCGGCAAGATCATATGCCCTAGCAGCCCTATCTTCCTTTTCATAGCCACCTGCACAGTACCACAAATTTCTATTAAGTTTCTACAAAGTGTGATACTGAAAATACAATACTGTAAACAGCAAGAGGTAATTGTTCATACCCAAGTAAACTGAAGATTATCCCCACATAGTCGATTGCAGGGTAGGAAGCATAAAAAGAGTAGACATTGGAAGGCATGTTAGTTTAAACCAAGAGAAGAGAAAACATAAACGATGGTAACTCCACCTATAAGGAAAATCGATACGTAGCACTCAGCACCTAATTAACATTGAGACACCCTTAATCAATTAGAACCAAAGTACCAGTGTAAGACAAATTTGGTTAATTGCAAATAGGCGGCATGTTTCCGTATTAGGTAGATGTTAATTAACAGCAACAGTAACATGTGATGGTCCATGCCAAACTCAATGAAAATCTACTGTTTTGAACTTTTGGCTACAGTAATAACCAACATTTGCTAGCTATAGCAACAATCCAGAGCAGTGGCTTCTCAAGATAACATGTCATATGTCCTACTTGAACTGCATGCATGGATCCTCTGTGTAAGAGACAAGGACGTGAGCCACGCACCACACGCACTAAGAAGTGGCAAGACATGATACTTAGCTAAGAACAAAACCAACAGAAACAGTACTTCAAGGGTTCAAGATAATCGATTCAGGAACTCGTTGACTGGACCTTTTTTTTTAGAATAAATTGACTGGACCTTTTTTTTTAGAATAAATTGACTGGACCTTTTATCACTGCATGATCTGTTATACTTGAGATACCAAACTACTTGAACCTTTCATCAGTGCATGATCTGTTCTACTTGAGATAGCAAACTACTGAAACTTTTATGTTGTAATGCTGTTATTCTTTTTTCCGAAAAGGAGGAAATACCCCCTGGCATTAGCAAACTACTGGACTTTTTGTGTAGTAATAATGTAGTTTTAGAAATTTTTAACAAAACGGAGAATCTACCACATCTGCAAGCAACGGCAAGCAGGCCTGCAGCTATGCTTTCCTACTATAAACCTGTATATGGTCGGCGTCCTGCGTGCAGAGTGCAGAAGGCTAAATATGGAAATGCAGCGACATGCAGCCGAGTCCCGACAGGTTTCGCCTGGAATTAACATCAATGTTCATTGTTTTCACCTCTAGCATCATTTCCTCTACCGATCGCCCCAAGCCCTCGATGCCTACTGCAAATTCAAGTACAGGTATGATAACCGTATAAAGCGGCGGCGTCAACTTACACAACGTATCCCTCTACACACGTGCAGCAGAACTCTCCTGGTCATCAACAAAGGAGCAGGACTGAGGACACATGGAAAAAAGAAGGGAGTAGCACTCTTGGCCTTTTGGGGTTGGTGATTGCTGCTTAGCTGTGTCCTAGCACCATGCCAACGTTGCAAAAGGTAGTCAGACTCAGACAACAGACATGCATGCCCATTTCAAAATTTCGAAACGCCTTTCGTGACCGTGCGTGCATAGGAGGGGCAGAAGAAAACAAAATAGAATCAAAAGAAAGAAACGAAAGACCTGCAGCAGAAGCTGAAAGAAAGACAGAAGGACCCAAATAAGCATGGATGAACTAGAAAACAAAAACCGGAAAAGGGCAGAAAAGCTGCGTTGGCTGCTCTGGCAACCTTTCTAATTAACCTGCCAGCACCACGGAAGATTGACCAGTAACGTCTTCTACTAATAGCAAGGAAAATTGCTCGGTAAATTGTTTCGTTCTCTCACGTTTTACCGGTGATTAGTACCAAGAAATGGAGGAAAATTATTGTTAATAAGAAAGAATCACAGTGAATCATCAGTATTCAAACAACAAAATGAGGAAGAAAGCGTTCTCTGAAAAAAAAAGGAAGAACGGAAAGGCAGTCAAAGTGGTGACCCACGGGGGTCCGCAGATAATCCGGGAGCGAGGCGAGTAGTCCACCTCGTCATCATCAGAAACGGAGATGCTGTGTCACCTCACCTCACGCAGTCAGCACGCGATCTATCTCTCTCGCTCTCTTCCCGAAACGGCGGCACCCCATCATATCACCCTTTTACCCCCCGTACACAAGAGATCCGCGCCCGCACAGGACCCCGCCGTCACGTCGACGCGCTCCGGGCCCGGGGGCCCCCCGCCGGCGATCACCGCCGTTGATGATTAGATTAACATGAGCAGATTAAGTAGACGGCGTTGACGTGCCGGCGTTGATGTTTACGATTAGCGGGATAAATAGACGGTAATCACCTTGGCGTCCCTTGCGCTTCTGGCCCTCCCTCCGGCACGTGTTGTCCCACAGGTGCGCCTCGTAGCGCCCCGTCCACCGGTGCCTGCGCCGCCGCACGTGACACCAGTTAATCACGTGACGGATTAGCTTATTGATTAAGCTCACTCCCTAACCACACTTATCACTCGCTAAGCAGCGCGTACCTGGTCACCCCGCGGTAGCAGGACGTCCTCTGGCCGTGGTTCGCCATCAGCGGGAGGGACGGCGAGGGCGAGGGCGGCGCGGAGGAGCTCCCGGAGGTGGCCACCGTCGACGTCACCACGGACGACGTCGGCGCGGCGACGGCGACGGCCTCCGGAGCGGTGCCGTGGACGTGGACGTCGTTGTTGTTGCAGGAGGACGACGGCAGGAGGAGGAGGCGGTTCGGGTCGGCGCCGGGCGGGAGAAGAGGAGGAGGAGGAGGCGGGGCGGTGGCGAAGAAGTAGTCGTCGGCGGAGAAGCCGTCGAAGGGGAAGAGCAGCGCGTCCGGGAGGCCGGCCGGCATGGACAGGAAGCCCAGCGAGGTGGCGCCGCTCGTCGGCGGCGACATCGACACCCACCCAACGACCGATCACTCACACACACACACACACACCTCTCGGTACGGTCGTAGCTAGGGCTTTGATGATGATGGGTTCTTTTCGGTGGAGCGAAAGGGGGGGCGGGAAAGAGGGCGGCGCTCTGTGGCCGGGACGCGGGAGCGGGGGCGGAGGAAAGGAGGAGAGGCCGAGGAGGCGGGATGTATTTATAGAGGAGGCTGGTGATGATGATGGGCAAGACGCTCGTCTCGTCTGGTCTTCTCTCCGGGCGCTTGAGGTGAGGATGGGGGCTACGGAATTTGGAGAGGGGGACGGGGTAGGTGGGGCCCAGCGCTGCGCTGTGCTGTTTTGTCCGTAGCGCAGCCCCAGGGCGGGGCGCCCGTCTTTTGTTCGCGGGCTCGAGCACTGGGTCTTCCGCGCGGTGGTCTCCACTTTAATATTTGATTTGAATGAGAATTGGCAGCGTCCATGCTACGAGCCTGGAGCGGATATGCATCAAAATTCATAAATCAACGCTCGACGTAAGACAATTCAAGAATGGGAGGAAACCTCCTCGTCCACGTGCCTTCTTCTCTCTCATGAAAAAGAAAAACTACAGTTATTTCTTACAGCTTAAGAAAGAGAGTAAAGCATGATTTTATTTGTTTGTTTGTTTGTTGGGTCAAACAATATTTGGGAGTAACTATTTTCATGGAACATGATCGAAAAAACCTATCTTGCATCTTGAAGTCAGAATAAGGTCCTTTCCGTCCTATCCTCGCTCTGGTGGTGCATCTCGCGCCGGCAGAGGACGCGTGGAGTCGTGTGTCCGACGGATTTCACAGGATCCAATCGGTTTTTTCCGTTCGTTGGTGTGGTTTCAGGTCAGTCTCTTCCGATCTACGGTTGTCATCATTAGCGATGGTTGCTGCTATAGTGCGTTGGTAGAACATAAGAAATAGAGTAAGATTGTGTTGCTCGTTTGTTGGATCAAACCTTTTTTCTAAAATTTTAGTTACAAAGTTACATATAGCATGCCATGTAATCGAAAAACCCATTTTTGTGATGTGAGAATGCAATTTTCATGCCTCCCTATGAAAGATCAACTCTGATAGTGTCATAACATCCCTGTAAGGAACGGTGACACATCACTTATCCAGCAAAGAAAATTAGTACCCCGAAATCTCCTTATTTTTTTAGTGAATTGTTGGATCTTGTCTTGGTGCTGTGACGAACATTTAAGTGATTAACATAAAGGCAATGACAAACATGCACCAACAGATCAAGTAATGGAATTATGAAAACTAACTCCTTCAACATTCTAAAGAAAAATATTTTGAGGGGCAATATTACAAAATATACATCGCTAAGCTAGAAAATTGGCATGTATGGCACTTCATATTTGTACGATCCTAGTTGTGATAATGTATAAAAGTTTTGACTAACATGTGTAATCCATCTTGACAAGTGAAAATGCATCCATACCACTCAAATCCCCCACCCCCTTCACGGGCGAATGATATTTTCATGTGTATCATTTTGAATGTTCATTATAGTAAATATAAGAGGGTAATGATGTAGTGTCATTAATACCCATAAGTGTATGGGATCGCTGAAATCTTTGCTAGGAAGTATCAACCCTAATTTATAGATCGACACGATAGGAGCACAAGAATAGCAATAAGACTTTAGCAATTGATACGTCACTCTCAAACACACCTTTGAATCAATATTCTCAAAAAACAATTTGTGAAGTGCAACAGTTGAAATCTAGTACAATAAAAGTAAACATCAACAATAGATTTTTAGTTTTCACCAAAAGGAATATTACAGGAACGTTGCACGGATGAGATCATTCATATAATAATGGGTTAATTGGATAGACGTCATTGTAATTTTCACGTATTTGAGAAACGTCATTTAAACTTTCAAATTTGGAAAAATGCCACTGCAATTATGTGTACATTTGATGGATGCCATTATACCCACTTACACAGCATATACTAATCAATATATATGGTAATCCCAACCATATGCACGTACACATGGTGGGGTCCACCAAAATTAGAGAAAAAAACATAAGTTGGTGTATTGGAATAAAATTAGAACAATATAAAAAATTGAAGATGACACGCATACACTTGGCTAAATTGTACAATATAATAAAGGGTAAAAGCTCTAGGTTTCAACACACAAAATAGGGACAGCTCAATACTACAGAATATATGCAACCCAGCTCTAGGTCCAAATGAGTATCAAACTCATGCATCAACGAAGTGGAGCTTTACCCCTTATTGTATTGTCAAATTTTTATCCAAGTGCGTGCTTGTGATTTTCACTTTTTTATATTGCTGTAATTTTATTCCAATATCTGTTACCAACTATTGTTTTTTCACCGATTCTGGTAGGCCCCACCACATGTATGTACGGCTAGGAATACCATGTATATTGACTAGTACATGTTCTATAAGTGGGTGTAATGGCATCCATCAAATGTACACATAATTGCAGTGGCGTTTTTTCAAAGTTGAAAGTTGTAGTGCGTTTCTCAAATACGTGAAAATTGCAATGGCGTCTATCCAATTAACCCTATAATAATATACTAATAAACGCTAGTAAACACTTGATCTAACTTAGCTGAAAGTAGACATGCAATCAAATGCAGTTGTGCATACTTACAAAAGAACTTGCACAACACCTTTTGTCATGTCCTCCCATTTCACCAGGGCCATAAAGAAACTAAGGACAATTAAGAATGAACCTTTGAAACATTCGGAACAAAGCATTAACACTCTAAGAACACACAAATCCTCAAACTACATCATACCATCCTTGGTTTCCCTATCTATCACCTTAGGGTTCACACACCTCACAGATCAATACAAAAATCAATATATAAGATGAAGAAATAGAGGTACAATACCAAATATCAAGTTACGCGGGCCCTAGTAACATGCATTAAGCATATCAAAGGTGCAATAACAATCATACATAAGTATATTCAAACCAAGCATCAATAAATCTAGCTACTATGCATTATTACATGATTAATCTCATTCAACCCCTCACTCCATGTACCTACAGAGGATTACTCACACATGATGGTGGGAGATGAAGACATGGCGGTGGAGACCATCGTGGTTTTGATGACTATGATGAAGGCAACAAAAATCCCCCACCTCATAGTGGAGAGAGAGATCAATCTGATCTCAAAACTTTTTTTCGATTGTGATGGCACTCTGGATCGTGAAAACTTCAGTGCTTATGGGATCCGAAATGTTTCACGTACATAAGGAGTCACACACGAGGACTCATTGAGGGGAGCTCCGAGGCCCAATTGGTCATGTACCACGCGGCTACAGACCTGGGCCACATCGTACACCCTATCTGAGACCTCATAACCCTTCTGGTCTCATCCTTTGGAACAAATCGCTCCTCTGGCATAAAATCTTCCATGGTATTTTTCCCAAAATTTATTTCCATCGTTTCTTGCACAAAAAAGATAGAAAAAAGATTTGTTAAAAACAGAATCAGTTTCGGCAGTTTTTATCCAAGTGTTGGTTCAATTCCAGACAAAACAACAAGCAAAGTGTTAGGAAAGTGAATGTATTTTGGGTGCATCAACTCCCCCATGCTTAGGATGTTGCTCATCCCTGAGTAACTCAAGAGAAAGCGCAAAAGCGATAAAATACTTTGACAAGAAATTTTCTCTAAATAGGTATAACAAGTTAACAATAGCTGATAGTTGCAAAAAGTTACTTTCAATGAGTAGGGCAATGAAAATAAATCAGAACTCATTCAGTTTTCTGTAAGCTACACAAGTCAACAAAGAAACTAAACAAGAACTCTTATTTAACTACAATAGCAAAGACAATTTGTTTATACCAAAGTCTCCCTCATCTCTTATTCATGTCCTTTGCGATAGCTGAAGAATGAGGTTTCAATGCCTTTCCTCTTTTGCTCAAAATATAGAGATCATAATACTTGTAGGTAGACTAAGTTCACCAGTTGAATGAAGCAATCAATTCATCTATTTAATGAGCAACCTAATCATACAATGTTTCATAAGTAGAATTGTGTAAAACTTTTAGTTGACATAACAAAATAGGTAAGTCTAAAGACTAGAGATTATGCAAAGTAAGTGGACACAAGGAGATCAATGGTTAGTAACTATAATGTTGTGATCATCAATACTGACTCAAATGCTTACTTGACGGTAGTTCCTATGCTTTTTTGACACTCCTCCCCACCTTATTTTCACTTTCTATGGCTAACCAGTTTTTTGGGTGCCCACCTTCTTTTCACAAAAATGGAGGAGTGCCTTTATTTTATTTGGGACTCGGAATTCCTTGCAAGTTTTCTTGCACTACCTTTGCCAAAAAAATATAGCATTGAGTCATGCTCACCGGGGCATAGGCATGTTCAATATCGGGATTAAACACTAGTATTACCTTATCAATTCATCAATACATCAACTTACTTACAAATCCTAGAATCTGAAGTCCACAACACCATGTGCGCTTGATGGCACTAAGCAAGTGTGTCAATTCGTTGGGACTCCAAGTGCAGAGTGATGTATTAAGGGAATCTTTCCCACAAGGGTGACTCAGAGTTTAATATCGAACTCTCGGGAACAGTCGGCTGGTTTCTTCAAGCCTTATCCAGCAACCTGCAAAACAATTTCTTTGTCTTGTGCCACCAACTCCACCTTGTGGTTGTCAAGCACAAAGCCTCGGTATTAGTAAAATAAAATCTGAAAGTAAAAAAAGCAAGAAAGTAAACTAAAGCTAAAAAGTAAACTAATGTTGAAAGCTAAATGCGTTTTTTGGGTTTTGTTTGTAGTTGCAGAAAGTAAATATGTTTTTGTGATTTTTGGATTTAATTGATGTAGAAAATGTAAAAGCAAGTAAAAGGTGTTTCTTATGGTTTAAAATAGACCCGGGGTTCATGGGTTCACTTATCTACTCTCTCATAAAGTTGTGGTGGCATTAAGAACAACATAGATGACTAAATATTGATGAGATTTTATTACGTGTCTTGATAAGAATTCATATGGGCATCACGTCCTAACATAGAGATGATACTACACATATTACTTATACTCCACTAGAAAGGGATAAACTCCATGCAATCTAGATTTAATAATTAACAGAGTATAGCCTTAAGTACTTTGACATGATGTTGAACAACAAATGTGCTACCGTGCATAAAACATATTACAATGGATCAAATGTCTATGAATTTAAGCAAGGATTCTTAGATGTCAATAAGAGTTATAGCACATGCATTCTTTTTCTCCCTAGTGAGGTAACAAAGGAATTGGTAAAAACCATAGTAGATACAAAGTTGTTGTCACAATTCACTACAACTACCATGTTACTCCATCTACTCTCGCATACAAGTTTGATCATAATAAGTAGAAAATAACAGGGTGACAATATGCATCTATTCATACATCATGAACACAATAAAGGTTCACATCTCATAAATCATCCAATAAAACTAAGGTCCACCACATAGGAGTTACATAATATGGCCATAATCATGACAGGTAGCTCATATGGCATCTAAACATCATATCACAAGAGAGAGAGATCAAGATACTGCCACAAACCCGTAGTCCAGAGGTGGACTACTCCCTCTTCATCATGGTGGCGGTGTTGGTGATGTCGGAGAGGTTGGAGAAGCGACCGGGGATGGCTCTGGCAGTGTTTCACCCTCTGATTTTTGCATGTTCGGCCTTTGTTTTGTGTTTCTCCGCTGCCTCCTCGCGAGAATGCCTCGGGGAGTCTTTTTATAGGGGTTTCAGGTCAAGCCCGTCAATATGAGATCAAGACAGACGACATCAGAGGCACGAGGTGCAAACAAGACTGGGTGGCGCGGCCTGGCCTAGGGCCCATGCCACCAGTGCTTGTTTGGGCCTCGTTGACCCTCTCGTGTACTTCTTCTCATGCTCTTTCTTCGGGAAAAATAGTAATGCCAGAAATTTCCTAGCTCCCTCTGAGTTTCGGAAGGTCCCTAAAACTTAAAAATACACAAAATAGGAGTTCCCAGTTTAGTAGAGTTATAAACCAAATAAAGGGGATCGATGGAAAATCCCTATAAATAAATGCAAAACATGAATATAACATGTCATAACATATAAATATGTTGGAATATGTGACAATAAACTACAAAGTTTATGCATGCATCAACGATCACTCGGGTAGTTGTCGCCAACTGACATGGGTACGCCTACCAGGGCCCATGGCATTGGTACCCATGGTTCATATCGGGTAAAGCCCATGAAGATTATGGCACAAGAAGGAGTCGATGGAAGAGTAATTCAACTAAGGAAACTACATTGTAACCGACATAGCTACGAGTTTGTATCATACCCTACTAGGACTCTGGGATCCAGCCACCTATAAAAGGGGCTCGGAGGATCCGGTGAAGGGGATCCCGAGATTTAGCTTGTAAACCCTAGCTTTGTCTCAATAATATTGTCACATTCGCCTTGTTTGTATGATAACCTTCAAATTTATCCAGCGAACCTCTTCCCCCGATCATAAGTTCTTCATCCGAGGACATTGCCGAGACCAACCCTCGTCACCAACTGAAAGAATTAGCAAATCTGCGTCTCAGCCTATGCAATATTATATGACAGGACAATATAGTTAAGTAGACCAAATTATCTCAGCATTTAACCTTAGTTCTTCAAAGACATAGTGATAATAAAGACAAGTAGTCAAATGTGTGCCACATCTTCGAACAAGTATGATGGGATGGAGAGTACTTTAATAAGACTAACCCGTTTAATGATTATGCAAGAGCAATTTCTAAGTGTGGCTTGCATAACAAATATTCCATCAATGAATAAAGTTCTATCATTTTTTCTCTAATCATACAAAATAATCCTGACATCCACTACTACCATTATCAACTTGCATACATCAGAAGAACAAAGTAATCATACCTGTTTTTATTGTCAACGTTGTATATATCATTGTCACTCTTCTTTTCACCAACTTGGGTTATCAATTAAGTCATTGGAAGGATAAAATTATTAGCAGCAAGCCAAGTGGCAACAATAAAATCAATTTTTGTTGTTGTTGTTGTTTTTGTTTAGAAAAGACAAAGCAAAGGACTAAAAGTCAAAAGAAAATAGAAACGCTATTTGACTCCCAGGATGCAGAATAGTTATTTTGCACCCAACATAATTTTACGTTGTTATAATTAATAATTTTATGTTTGTATACCAATAATTATGTTTATGTCAACTGACAACAAAAATATTGACATAAAAACATAGTGTATGTGTCATTACAATGTAAAATAACATAAAAAATACATATTTTACGTCATGTCTATTTTTTCTTATGTTCTTCTCAGCTCTAAAAATAAGATAAAATTTACGTGGCATAAAATCATTTGTTTCTTATGTGTCATTACAATCTATTTTTTCTTATGCTGCACCCAGGGAGTCTGAACGAATCGTATGGGCACCTAGAGGGGGGGGGGTTAATAGGTGCTACTCAAATTTTAATTCTTTTTCAATTTAGGCTTGACACAAAAGGTAAATTTTCTAGATATGCAACTAAGGTGAATTGACCTATATGACAACTAGCAAGCTAAGCAAGATACAAGTAGTAAAGGCAATAAATGATAGAGGTAACCGAGAGTGGAGCACACGGAGACACAGATGTAATTCCCGTAGTTCCTTCCTTTTTAGGGGAAGTACGTATACGTTGGAGGGATGTGGTTGCCACAAAGGCCTAACCAACGCCACAAAGGCTCACCCTATTCTCTGGTGCAAGCTTCCGCCACAAAGGCCTAGCTCACTTTCCACTAAGGGATTCCTCAAGGTGGAATCGGCCTTTACAAAACTTGGGGCACAACTCCACAACTGAATTGGAGGCTCCCAGGCACCACAAAGCAATCAATCAACAAGTATCTAGATATCAATCACACAAATCAAGGTCAAGGGACACAAGGGAACCCAAGACACAAGGGCCCTCAAGCAAATGAGAGGGGAAATCAAATCGCTTCGGTGAGGATGTAGATCAAGGCCTTCTCCTTCGATTCTCCAAAGATCAAGAGCTTTGGTGGGTTGAGGGAGGAGATCTTGTGGATTTGGTGGCTCCAAATGGGGTGTTCTTCTTGTACAGGACGAGAAACTTGAGGTTGAAGAAGGGGAGGGGTATTTATAGCCCTCCCAAAATGTAGCCGTTGCTGAGTTGGAGGGGCGGATTATCCGGCCAAAGTATGGCCGGATTATCCGGCCACCCTGGCCGGAATATCCGGCCCCTATACTGGGTGACGCCGACCCCAGTCCTTAGCCAAATTCGGAGGTCGTCGAAGGGGGGCGGATTATCCGGCCCCTGGCCGGAATATCCGGCCCCATTACTGCATGACGCCGACCAAAGACCTTAGCAGTTTTTCGAGCTCTCGCTGGGGGGGGGCGGATTATCCGGCCACCTGGCCGGAATATTCAGCCCCAAATCTGGTTGACGCCGAGCAAAAGACTTAGCCGTTTTTCGACCTCTCGCCGGAGGGGGCGGATTATCCGGCCCCTAGCCGGATAGTCCGGCCTGGAACAGGGAGACGCCATTCCAATGACTTAGCCAATTCTTGAGCTGTAAAATCTGCACCACTTAACACACACTTAAAATTCCTAATATTGTTATCTAACACACAAAATATGAGGGATACAAAGTATGCACTTTCAATCTCCCCCTTTTTGGTGTTAGATGACAACACTAGGATTTGCAATAGAGATCGAATATTTCAAACAACAAATATTTGAGCAAGAAATAAAGCTCCCCCTAAATGTGTGCATCTACACAAATGAGTTTGTAGGAGGCATACCTTTTCATGGATAACTCAATCAATATGGAATTCCGAATATGATAATGACGAGAAACCGGACAATAATTCCATAGCCATCTCACACATATACCATGAGCTCACAAAAACATAAGTGAACAAACATAATGTTCCACATGGCACATATAAAACATATAACATAGTCTCATACACACCATAGTTGCAAATAAACCACACGAAGTTCAACCACACGAAGTTCCAAACTTAAGACAAGCAAAATAAGAAGAAACACAAGCGCCAAAGGAATGATAAACGCGCAAGCTTGTGTTCCCACCCATGCAAATCCCGTGAGACGCCTAATAGAACTATTTCTCCCCCTTTGGCATCAAGACACCAAAAAGGAAGAAGAGCGATGCTACACGCCCCGAGGAATCAATCCTCCCAATCACCAATGTCGTCGGAGTCCTCAGCATAATCATCTCCGCCATCACCATCATCTCCTTCAGCATCTTCATCACCTCCAGCATCTTCATCACCTCCAGCATCTTCATCCTCCACGTCCTCCTCAGCCTCTGGATGAGTATCTCCTGTGGAAGCATCTGGAGCACCAAAGAGATGCTTCTGCATATCAACCCAGTTGTAGCGATCGGTGTTCCAAGCTTCATAGGACGTTGGAGCAGTAGGAGTGGGATCGGCGGTCTGAGCACCACTGAGACGGTGAAGGATCAGCTGCTGAGTGTCCTGAATGTTCTTCCTCTCAACATAGGCCTGGTAGTTCTCATGGTGGATCTCAACTTTCATGCAGAGAACGTTCCTCTCAAACCAGCTGAGCTTCCTCACTTCCCTGGACATAGCAGATGCAGCAGCCCTCTGATCACGAGTAGAAGCACTCGACCTCGCATCAGCCATGAAGGTGCTAGGATATGCAGTTGATGGAGCATTAGTCTTCTTCTTCTTGACATATATCTTCTTGACTAGGTGATCCACACAGTCATCATGGATATCATAATCTCCAAGGGCATTCTTAATTAGGAGCATGATATAGGGAGCATAGGGAACGGTGTTCCTCTGAACGATAGCATCCTTAATCTCATAAAAGATGAAATCCATCACATCAAGAGTAAAATCTTCATCCGGGTCAGTCGAAGTGGCACACTCATGAGCAAGAGAGAGAAGGTCAACAAGCGAGGTCCGAATGGCATCATTGTTACCACCACTAGGAGCAATGTTCTCTCTGAAAATGCGGACAAGCTGATCATAAATAGGATGTAGGCTATTGATGAAGCCCATGCTGGTGTCAAGTTGACGTGTAGCAGACGGTCCTTGTGCGTGGTGAATGACCAGCCCGTTGGGAACCCCAAGAGGAAGGTGTGATGAGTATAGCAGCTAGTTTTCCCTCAGTTAAGAAACAAAGGTTTAATTGTTCTTGGAGAGGAGAGACAAACGACTGAAGGTGATGCTTGCTAGTTTGCGACAGCTTCGGACAATTTATATATGGTGCCTCGTCCAAGCTTTGCTTGCTAGCTGCAACGCGGAACCTGCACACAACACAACCAAGTACTTTGTTCCCAACTTGCGATGAGGTTGTCAATCTCACCGGTTCACTTGAAACAAAGGTTATGAGCGTATCGAGTGGAAAACAATAGAGTATGCGAGTAAAGTAAACAGTGCGAGTAAAGTAAACATGTGATAGCAATATGATGGAAATAGGACCGGGGTCCACAGTTCACTAGTGGTGTCTCTCCATAAGATAAATAACACATGCTGGGTAAACAAATTACAGTTGGGCAATTGATAGAATAAAGATAAACGTGATATGTCAAGAAGATCACTACGAGATTTACTCTGGGCATTACAACAAAATACATAGACCACCATCCAACTGCATCTATGACTAATAATCCACTCACGGGGATATCGTCCGAACACCCCATGAGTATTAAGTTGCGAACAACGGATAATTGCATTAAGCAAAGTGTGTAATGTAAACAAAGCATATGCCCTTGAGCATATGAATGTTGTTTTCTCCCTAGTAGCAACAGCACATCTACAACCTTAGAGGTTTCTATCACTCCCCCAGGTTAAATAGAGGCATGAAACCACTATCGAGCATAAATACCCCCTCTTGGAGTCACTAGCAACTACTCGGCGAAGATAGCTACTAACAACGGAGAGCATGCAAGATCATAAACAACATAGAGATAACAAAAGATAATATTCAGTACAACAACTCAATCATAAACACCAATATTCATCGGATCCCAACAAACCAAACATGTAGAATTACATAACGGTGATCTCAATCATGTAGGGCAGCTCATGAGATCTAAACATGAAGCACATGGTGGAGAAGACAACCATCTAGCTACTGCTATGGACCCATAGTCCAAGGTAGACTACTCACTCATCGCTCCGGAGGCAAGCATGGCGATGAAGAAGACCTCCGGTGGCGATTCCCCTCTCCGGCAGGGTGCCGGGAAGAGCTTCTAGACCCTCCCGATCTTCGGGTCGACGGCGGTGGCAGATCGCGATGTGTTCTGGAAAAGTGATTGGGTACTTAGGTTTTTTCCATCGGGGGGTCTTTATAGGCGAAGGGGCGATGTCAGAGGAGGGGCCAGGTGCCCTCACGCCAGGGTGGCGTGGCCCAGGCCCTGGCCGCGCCAGCCCTGCGTGTGGGGCCCTGGTGGCCCCCCTCCTACTCTCCTTCGGATCTCTGGAAGCTTCCGGGTAAAATAAGACTTCAGGAATTTGTTTCGTCCAATTCCGAGAATATTTCATGTGTATCACTTCTGAAACACAAAAACAGCAGAAAACAGGGAACTGGCACTGTGGCAACTTGTTAATAGGTTAGTTCCGGAAAATGCATAAAAGTGCCACAAAGTGTAACGAAACAGTAGGAAAATGGTGTAAAAACAAGCATGGAGCATCAAAAATTATAGATACGTTGGAGACGTATCAAGCATCCCCAAGCTTAACTCCTGCTCGTCCTCGAGTAGGTAAGTGATAACAAAAGAATAATTTTTGAGGTGACATGCACCTACACAATCTTGATCATATATGTAAGCATTTGTGAGCTGGGATCAAAAGAACTTAAAACATGGGCATGAAAGATATAATCTTGACAATAAGAACTTAGCAACCATGTTGTAAACATGCAAATGAACACGAACAAAAGATCATGAAAATGAAACAATGAAAGTCAAATGTGTGTTCAAATCATAAGGAAAAACATACAAATGGTTTTCAGCTTGTCCTTCAAAGAGAGCAAAACATAAATGCATAGGACACCTTCAAGTTTAAGAGGGTGACTAGATACAAATAATGTAAGAACAAGTGAAACCAACAATATGAATCAATCAATGAAAACTTTGGGACAATGCACATTATACTAAGAATGACAACTATGCTCTCTTATGGTGCATAAAGAAAGAAGGTGGTGACTCAACATAAAAGTAGAAGAAAGGCCCTTCGCAGAGGGAAGCAGTGATTGCAAGTTTTATAACCTTCAAAAATTATGGTACTTACCGGCTTTGAGCTCACATTACCCCCATCATAAGCATCTTGAATGGTTAAAGTTAATGCGAGAACAATTATGATGCATATGCTTGACAAATCATAAGTTGAAAACCTCGTGCCCCGTGAATACGAGTACCCAAACCTCATGCTACTTTACTTAGAGTCCCAAGCAAGGCTCTTGTCATTGTAAGTATATGCATATCATTGAGAACCGCCAATGGGGTACCTCCGTGCCCGATGACATGGAACAAGCCCACACCAAAATGACAGTACAAGCAGACAATGAACACCTCGACATCTCTTTTATTTGCCATTTGTTTAGCTTTTTATTGTGAGATGCGTCGTCGAATGTTCACCATGGGTATGCTGCAAATTTCCACCATGAATTATGCATGGCTTAGATTAGCGGCCCGGCGTTTCCCTAACACATATACAAACTCCATGATCCCCACAAGATTCCCAATTCATTTCACACCACGGGCATCCATAAACAAAAGATCACGATATCAAGTCAAATAAGAAGTGCAATGTTGAAAGCTTGCCCATGACTGCATGGCTGGGCTAGTCTCCAACTTACAACTTGCAAGCATAACAACTCAACATAAGAGACCACAATGTCAAATTTTTAAGAACAGGAAAAAGTAAAGTGTGCCTTCCGGTTCGTGAGAGCTTTACTGACCGAATTTCGCATAACACTGGTAAGAGTTTAATTTGAAGAGAAAATAAAAGCAAGTCAAATTTACTTGGAATAGCAAATTGCTAGTAGGTATGTATGGTGGACACTTTGGAAAACTTTGGCTTTTAGGAGTTGGATGCACGAGTAGAGCTCATACTCAGTACAAGGCGAGGGCTAGCAAAAGACTGGGAGCGACCAACTAAGAGAGCAATAATGGCCATAATCATGCAAAGCGACAAAGCGACATTAAAAGAAGCATAAGATGGCATCAAAAGTCAAAAACTAAATGATCATAGAGGCTATTGGCGACTTTGTAATAGTCTAACATGTGTGAGCATGCGCCAAGTCAACCCAAATAAAGCATCAAGGAGAAAACCAAAATAATGCTTCCATACAATAAAAAACAACGCATGATTTTTTCAAAGGCTCATTAAGCAATCTCAGTTATTTGAGACAAGTCATGCTACAGCAAAACCACTAAGCATACTATCAAAAAGACATCAAGCATGACATGAAAAAGCCTAAGCCGCAGTCTACACAAGCTCCTTCTTGTACCACTATTTTGCACAAAGCTTTTTGTCTTTTCCAACACCATTTGAAATTTTTAAAGACACCTCTTTTGATGAAAACCAATAAAGATCAGAGGCAAAAATACACCTTGATGAAAAGATATGACAAAGTCTGAACGCAAATCAAGGCAAAAACGAAAACCAAAAGCAGTAGCGGAAAAAGAAGAACACTCGGTGAAATTGTAAGAATGAAAAACGGAGTGTTCTTTGCAAATGAAAACGAGTACATCTCCTCCAAAAGAAATTTGTTGGGGTCCAACCATTTATTGCAGCAAACAAACAAACTAAACTAACTAAGAAAACTAAAACAACTGACGCTCCAAGAAAAACACATAGTGCATGAAGCAATAAAAATATAGTGTTTTGAAAGGTGACCTGATTTTTGCCGATGAAGAAGGGGTGCCTCGGGGGCATCCCCAAGCTTTGACGCTTGTACTTCTTGGATATTTCTTGGGGTGATCCATGGGCATCCCCAAGCTTAAGCTTTTGTCCATTCTTCAACTCATCTCATCATTCTCCAATCCCTACACTTGAAAACTTCCTTCATACAAAACTAAACACAATTCTATTAGCAACATTAGTGCAAGCATAACATATAATCAATCCTATTTTTGTTTCAGGTTTCAACTCAAAACCACCACATATATAGTAAATACTACTGTAGCAACTTCTCCAAAAATTCCATGATCAAAAGAACTCAAAAGAAAGCGATAAAGTGGCAAACACAAATATTGGCAGAAATCTGTCAAAACTGAACAGCTGACAAAGGTCGAATTTTTGAGGGGTTTTATGTTGCTCAAATCAAAAAGTGTTCAACTAACGAAAGTTTGGATATAACCTGGGGCATATGCACAAGAAATCGCAGGTCCAAAAGATATACAGAGAATTTATACGAATTTTTACGGTGCAGCACCGAAAACAGTTTCAGGACAGCAACATCCCCAAATCTTTACCTCACTCGAATTAGAGGCTTCTCTTGGCACAAAAACAAAATAAACAAGGTAAGGAGCGGTCATTACAGTAGTAATGACTTCCAAGACTCAAATAAAAGAAAAAGTACTGAAAATAAAAACATTGGGTTATCTCCCAAGAGTGCTTTTCTTTAACGCCTTTGAGCTAGGCGCAGAAAATTGTGAATCAAGTAATAATGAAAGGGGGATCAGGATCCACTATAGGAATAAAGAAATGAATACTATCCAATTGAGGTTTTGAGTATCCCTTGTAGTCACGCTTTGGTACACTATTTTCATCAAAAAGATTTTCAGGACAAATCCAACTAGTATTAGCTACCAAGGCATTATGAATTCCTACAAGCTTACAAGGTATTGGCAATCTAGATTCTTCGTTGGGTGTACCAACAATTTCAACAGGCGAGCCAAGCTTACCAAACTTCTTAAAAACTTTCCTAGCCTCAATTGCAACATCTGTAAATTCTATGTGCAAAGTTTCCAAGATAAAAGCTTTCTTTTCGGGATCCTCAATTTCATGGAGCTTAAGGAACATGTATTGCATAAAAGGATTAAGACTAGCAAACCTAGCTTCTAACATGTGAACTAAATGAGCAGAAGCAACTTCATAACTAGGAGCTAGCTCAACCAAAGACTTTTCCTCAACTTCCTTATGCATACTAATGTGATTAAAGAACTCCTCAATGTTACTTTTGCCAATAATCGAACCACTACCTACTGAGAGGTCCTCCAGAACGTACTTAGGGATCAACATGATGAACTAAAAGTAAAGAAATAACAACTACCAAGGATTCTATTTTTTTTGGGTTTTTTGATATAAAACGATGCAGGTAAAATAAATAAAGTAAAGCAAAACAATAACAAAGTAAAGGATGTGCATGTGAAAACTCCCCTCGCAGAAGTCTTCTACTTCCTCCCCAGTAACAGCGCCAGAAAAGAAGCTGCTGGTGCCAAGTTGACGTGTAGCAGACGGTCCTTGTGCGTGGTGAATGACCAGCCCGTTGGGAACCCCAAGAGGAAGGTGTGATGAGTATAGCAGCTAGTTTTCCCTCAGTTAAGAAACCAAGGTTTAATCGTTCTTGGAGAGGAGAGACAAACGACTGAAGGTGATGCTTGCTAGTTTGCGACAGCTTCGGACAATTTATATATGGCGCCTCGTCCAAGCTTTGCTTGCTAGCTGCAACGCGGAACCTGCACACAACACAACCAAGTACTTTGTTCCCAACTTGCGATGAGGTTGTCAATCTCACCGGTTCGCTTGAAACAAAGGTTATGAGCGTATCGAGTGGAAAACAATAGAGTATGCGAGTAAAGTAAACAGTGCGAGTAAAGTAAACAGGTGATAGCAATATGATGGAAATAGGACCGGGGTCCACAGTTCACTAGTGGTGTCTCTCCATAAGATAAATAACACATGTTGGGTAAACAAATTACAGTTGGGCAATTGATAGAATAAAGATAAACGTGATATGTCAAGAAGATCACTACGAGATTTACTCTGGGCATTACAACAAAATACATAGACCGCCATCCAACTGCATCTATGACTAATAATCCACTCACGGGGATATCGTCTGAACACCCCATGAGTATTAAGTTGCGAACAACGGATAATTGCATTAAGCAAAGTGTGTAATGTAAACAAAGCATATGCCCTTGAGCATATGAATGTTGTTTTCTCCCTAGTAGCAACAACACATCTACAACCTTAGAGGTTTCTGTCACTCCCCCAGGTTAAATAGAGGCATGAACCCACTATCGAGCATAAATACCCCCTCTTGGAGTCACTAGCAACTACTCGGCCAAGATAGCTACTAACAATGGAGAGCATGCAAGATCATAAACAACATAGAGCTAACAAAAGATAATATTCAGTACAACAACTCAATCATAAACACCAATATTCATCGGATCCCAACAAACCAAACATGTAGAATTACATAACGGTGATCTCAATCATGTAGGGAAGCTCATGAGATCTAAACATGAAGCACATGGTGGAGAAGACAACCATCTAGCTACTGCTATGGACCCATAGTCCAAGGTAGACTACTCACTCATCGCTCCGGAGGCAAGCATGGCGATGAAGAAGACCTCCGGTGGCGATTCCCCTCTCCGGTAGGGTGCCGGGAAGAGCTTCTGGACCCTCCCGATCTTCAGGTCGACAGCGGCGGCGGATCGCGATGTGTTCTGGAAAAGTGATCGGGTACTTAGGTTTTTTCTGTCGGGGGGTCTTTATAGGCAAAGGGGCGATGTCAGAGGAGGGGCCAGGTGCCCTCACACCAGGGTGGCGCGGCCTAGGCCCTGGCCGCGCCAGCTCTGCGTGTGGGGCCCTGGTGGCCCCCCTCCTACTCTCCTTTGGATCTCTGGAAGCTTTCGGGTAAAATAAGACTTCAGGAACTTGTTTCGTCCAATTCCGAGAATATTTCCTGTGTATCACTTCTGAAACACAAAAACAGCAGAAAACAAGGAACTGGCATTGTGGCAACTTGTTAATAGGTTAGTTCCAGAAAATGCATAAAAGTGCCACGAAGTGTAACGAAACAGTAGGCAAATGGTGTAAAAACAAGCATGGAGCATCAAAAATTATAGATATGTTGGAGACGTATCAGCCCACAACGCCTGTGGAGTCATAGAGGTCATAGATCTTGTCCTTGTCAGGCTTTGTCCCCGGATTGTGAACACGGTGACCCACTAGAGTGTCTCCATTATACGCATACCCCAAGAGAGAGGCAAACGTAGAGAAGTCCGATGTACACTCATGCTCTCCAGTCATCCACTTCATAGACTTCTGAGCATTGGGCAAGATCACAAGTGTGGCATAAAACTGCTTGATGAGGCCGGGGTTGTAGTTGCACTGAATGGTAGCCAATCCCATCAAAGCCATCTTCTCAACCACAGAAACTGCTTCATCAAAATAGGTCTTGCTGCGGAGATGATCAAAGTCAATAGGATGCATTGGTCGACGTGGATACTTGAGAGGCTCATAGACATCACGGAAAATGCCCCACTGCTCTTCATTCCAGAAACCACGGTCTTCAATGTCTTCATCTCTGGGTGTGGCGTACCAATTGCTCCGCCGCACAAGAATGTACTCGGCCTCTGGCATGGACTTGTAGTTGGGACGTGGTGCTTGAGTTGCCTTGCCTTTGCGACGACAAGCTTGAGCCTTGGCAGCATTTTCTTTCTCAGCTTTCCTAGCAGCCTCCCTCTGTCGCTGACGAATGGCAACCTCATCAACTAGAACTCCTTCCTCATTCCGAATCAACCGGCGCTTGCGCTTCGGCAAACTCGAATCACCTGTGAAGTAGAGAGGGATGGATAGCATGGGGGTAAGCATATGCACACGAGTTACTGAAAAGGGATCAAGAATCATGTAGTATTAAAGCACAATCTTCACCCAAGGAATCAACTTGATAGCAGCAAGTTAGAAAAAAAAACTGGAAGTGCCAGGCCGGATTATCCGGCCAGGGGGGGCGGATAATCCGGCCCCCTCGAAAAATTTTCCTACACATGCTGCAGCACACAAATTGATAGATCGGGAGAAAACAACATACTACAAGATTCATGATGACAGGAAATCAACAAAGAGAGGGCCAAACACCAAGAATATGCATAGGTAAAAAAACAACCCTAGGGTTAGGAAAATACCCGCATCCATTGCAAAAATGGCTTGGTGAAAGCCCTCCCAAGGTGGAGGAGAGCAACCTCCGGCGAAATCCGGCCAAGGGGATGGCTGGAGCTCCGGCGGCGGCGGCAGGAGAGACCAGGGGGATTAGGGTTGGAACTGCCTGGAGGCAGCCTGACCCGCCCCCTTTTATACCTGGCCGTCACTCCGGCCGGATTATCCGGCCTGGGGGGCGTATAATCTGCCCCCCCCCCGGATATTCTGCCCAGGGGGGCGGATATTCCGGCCTGGGAGCCACAAAATAGACCACATGAAATTTTCAAAAACAGAAGTTGTTTTGACGAAAAATTTGAACTCGTGTGCATAGATTAGATGTCTTGAGATAGAATGGCTTAGGTGAGAGAGCAAACATGGAGTGGTTCTCGGCACTTGACATTGCAAGAGCAAATCAATGGAAAATCCAATGCAAGTGCCTTCCCATATCAAAATAAGAAACAACACCAAGAAAGAACACCAAGACTTCAAATAAGATATGCAAGGAATCAACACTTCGAAAAGAAGAGGTCGGTGGCCGAAGCCACCATGTTTGAGTGTTATGGCATTGGACCGCGAAGATGTATCTTGGATCCATAACCACTACTCGTCATTGAAGCTCATATATCACAAAAATGATATTAAGAGAATGATATGATTACTATTGGCATTATGGGGGAGGGATAGCCCAATTGATTAGGACCGCACTCCCCTATCTCCATGCCCACACCTAAACCAAACAAGCATTGAAATATAGGTGTATTTGCAAGATGCTCAAGCCACACTCCTTGAATCAATGATATTTAGCTCATTCCTCAAATATCCAAATCTTGCTTCATCAAGAGGCTTCGTGAATATATCAGCAAGTTGATCCTTGGTGCTAACATATGCAAGCTCAATATCACCACGGGCAACATGATCTCTAATGAAATGATTCCGAATCTCAATATGCTTGGTTCTTGAGTGTTGCACCAGATTATAGGCGATCTTGATAGCACTCTCATTGTCACATAAAAGAGGCACTTTGTCACAATTGACACCGCATTTCTTTAAAGTTTGCCTCATCCATAACAATTGAGTGCATCCACTTGCGGCGGCAATGTATTCGGCTTCGGCGGTGGAGAGAGATATAAAATTTTGCTTCTTAGAAGACCAACACACCAAAGACCTACCAAGAAATTGGCAAGCTCCGGAGGTTGATTTCCTATCATCCTTGTCACCGGCCCAATCCGAATCCGTGAAGCCACAAAGAGAGAAATCCGAGCCTTTGGGATACCAAAGCCCATAAGTTGGGGTATGAACCAAATATCGAAAGATCCTCTTAACCGCCATAAGGTGGCTTTCTTTAGGAGCGGCTTGATACCTTGCACACACACCTACACTCAACACAATATCGGGTCTAGATGCACAAAGGTAAAGCAACGAACCGATCATAGAACGGTATACCTTTTGATCCACGTTTTTACCATTGGGATCTAGATCAAGATGACATTTAGTGGCCATTGGTGTGGCGGCCCCATTTAGTTCCTTCATCTTAAACCTCTTGAGCATGTCTTGGACATATTTGGCTTGATTAATGAAAGTCCCTTCTTTCAATTGCTTGATTTCAAAACCAAGAAAGAACTTCATTTCCCCCATCATAGACATCTCGAACCTATCGGTCATAAGCTTTGAGAATTCATCATTAAACGCTTTGTTAGTAGAGCCAAAAATAATATCATCAACATATAGTTCGCATACGAAAAGCTCCCCATTGACCCTCTTAGTAAAAAGAGTGGGGTCGATTTGCCCAACTTCAAACCCACGGTCTAACAACAACTCCCTAAGGTGCTCATACCACGCACGTGGGGCTTGTTTAAGGCCATAGAGTGCCTTATGGAGTTTGTAGACATGGTTCGGGAAGTTGAGATCCTCAAACCCCGGGGGTTGCTTAACATACACTTCCTCTTTCAATGGACCATTTAGAAAAGCACTTTTAACATCCATTTGTTGCAACTTAAAATTATGATGAGTGGCATATGCAAGAAGGATACGAATGGACTCAAGGCGAGCCACGGGAGCATAAGTCTCTCCAAAGTCAATTCCTTCAACTTGGGAGAAACCTTGAGCCACCAATCTTGCCTTGTTCCTCACAACAATCCCATGCTCATCTTGCTTGTTCTTGAATATCCACTTTGTGCCAATCACATTCCGGCACTCCTTTGGCTTCTCCACTAACATCCAAACATTATTGCGCTTGAAGTTGTTGAGTTCTTCATGCATAGCATCCAACCAATCCGGATCTTCAAGGGCTTCAAAAACTTTCTTGGGTTCAACCATGGAGATATAAGCATGATGATTGCTAAATTGTGCCAATTGACGCCGGGTTGA